>OX577863.1:13485829-13499245 GCA_951213275.1 Idaea straminata | reverse complement strand
ACCTAACCTAACCTAACCTAACCTAACCTAACCTAACCTAACCTAACCTAACCTAACCTAACCTAACCTAACCTAACCTAACCTAACCTAACCTAACCTAACCTAACCTAACCTAACCTAACCTAACCTAACCTAACCTAACCTAACCTAACCTAACCTAACCTAACCTAACCTAACCTAACCTAACCTAACCTAACCTAACCTAACCTAACCTAACCTAACCTAACCTAACCTAACCTAACCTAACCTAACCTAACCTAACCTAACCTAACCTATACCTAACCTAACCTAACCTAACCTAACCTAACCTAACCTAACCTAACCTAACCTAACCTAACCTAACCTAACCTAACCTAACCTAACCTAACCTAACCTAACCTAACCTAACCTAACCTAACCTAACCTAACCTAACCTAACCTAACCTAACCTAACCTAACCTAACCTAACCTAACCTAACCTAACCTAACCTAACCTAACCTAACCTAACCTAACCTAACCTAACCTAACCTAACCTAACCTAACCTAACCTAACCTAACCTAACCTAACCTAACCTAACCTAACCTAACCTAACCTAACCTAACCTAACCTAACCTAACCTAACCTAACCTAACCTAACCTAACCTAACCTAACCTAACCTAACCTAACCTAACCTAACCTAACCTAACCTAACCTAACCTAACCTAACCTAACCTAACCTAACCTAACCTAACCTAACCTAACCTAACCTAACCTAACCTAACCTAACCTAACCTAACCTAACCTAACCTAACCTAACCTAACCTAACCTAACCTAACCTAACCTAACCTAACCTAACCTAACCTAACCTAACCTAACCTAACCTAACCTAACCTAACCTAACCTAACCTAACCTAACCTAACCTAACCTAACCTAACCTAACCTAACCTAACCTAACCTAACCTAACCTAACCTAACCTAACCTAACCTAACCTAACCTAACCTAACCTAACCTAACCTAACCTAACCTAACCTAACCTAACCTAACCTAACCTAACCTAACCTAACCTAACCTAACCTAACCTAACCTAACCTAACCTAACCTAACCTAACCTAACCTAACCTAACCTAACCTAACCTAACCTAACCTAACCTAACCTAACCTAACCTAACCTAACCTAACCTAACCTAACCTAACCTAACCTAACCTAACCTAACCTAACCTAACCTAACCTAACCTAACCTAACCTAACCTAACCTAACCTAACCTAACCTAACCTAACCTAACCTAACCTAACCTAACCTAACCTAACCTAACCTAACCTAACCTAACCTAACCTAACCTAACCTAACCTAACCTAACCTAACCTAACCTAACCTAACCTAACCTAACCTAACCTAACCTAACCTAACCTAACCTAACCTAACCTAACCTAACCTAACCTAACCTAACCTAACCTAACCTAACCTAACCTAACCTAACCTAACCTAACCTAACCTAACCTAACCTAACCTAACCTAACCTAACCTAACCTAACCTAACCTAACCTAACCTAACCTAACCTAACCTAACCTAACCTAACCTAACCTAACCTAACCTAACCTAACCTAACCTAACCTAACCTAACCTAACCTAACCTAACCTAACCTAACCTAACCTAACCTAACCTAACCTAACCTAACCTAACCTAACCTAACCTAACCTAACCTAACCTAACCTAACCTAACCTAACCTAACCTAACCTAACCTAACCTAACCTAACCTAACCTAACCTAACCTAACCTAACCTAACCTAACCTAACCTAACCTAACCTAACCTAACCTAACCTAACCTAACCTAACCTAACCTAACCTAACCTAACCTAACCTAACCTAACCTAACCTAACCTAACCTAACCTAACCTAACCTAACCTAACCTAACCTAACCTAACCTAACCTAACCTAACCTAACCTAACCTAACCTAACCTAACCTAACCTAACCTAACCTAACCTAACCTAACCTAACCTAACCTAACCTAACCTAACCTAACCTAACCTAACCTAACCTAACCTAACCTAACCTAACCTAACCTAACCTAACCTAACCTAACCTAACCTAACCTAACCTAACCTAACCTAACCTAACCTAACCTAACCTAACCTAACCTAACCTAACCTAACCTAACCTAACCTAACCTAACCTAACCTAACCTAACCTAACCTAACCTAACCTAACCTAACCTAACCTAACCTAACCTAACCTAACCTAACCTAACCTAACCTAACCTAACCTAACCTAACCTAACCTAACCTAACCTAACCTAACCTAACCTAACCTAACCTAACCTAACCTAACCTAACCTAACCTAACCTAACCTAACCTAACCTAACCTAACCTAACCTAACCTAACCTAACCTAACCTAACCTAACCTAACCTAACCTAACCTAACCTAACCTAACCTAACCTAACCTAACCTAACCTAACCTAACCTAACCTAACCTAACCTAACCTAACCTAACCTAACCTAACCTAACCTAACCTAACCTAACCTAACCTAACCTAACCTAACCTAACCTAACCTAACCTAACCTAACCTAACCTAACCTAACCTAACCTAACCTAACCTAACCTAACCTAACCTAACCTAACCTAACCTAACCTAACCTAACCTAACCTAACCTAACCTAACCTAACCTAACCTAACCTAACCTAACCTAACCTAACCTAACCTAACCTAACCTAACCTAACCTAACCTAACCTAACCTAACCTAACCTAACCTAACCTAACCTAACCTAACCTAACCTAACCTAACCTAACCTAACCTAACCTAACCTAACCTAACCTAACCTAACCTAACCTAACCTAACCTAACCTAACCTAACCTAACCTAACCTAACCTAACCTAACCTAACCTAACCTAACCTAACCTAACCTAACCTAACCTAACCTAACCTAACCTAACCTAACCTAACCTAACCTAACCTAACCTAACCTAACCTAACCTAACCTAACCTAACCTAACCTAACCTAACCTAACCTAACCTAACCTAACCTAACCTAACCTAACCTAACCTAACCTAACCTAACCTAACCTAACCTAACCTAACCTAACCTAACCTAACCTAACCTAACCTAACCTAACCTAACCTAACCTAACCTAACCTAACCTAACCTAACCTAACCTAACCTAACCTAACCTAACCTAACCTAACCTAACCTAACCTAACCTAACCTAACCTAACCTAACCTAACCTAACCTAACCTAACCTAACCTAACCTAACCTAACCTAACCTAACCTAACCTAACCTAACCTAACCTAACCTAACCTAACCTAACCTAACCTAACCTAACCTAACCTAACCTAACCTAACCTAACCTAACCTAACCTAACCTAACCTAACCTAACCTAACCTAACCTAACCTAACCTAACCTAACCTAACCTAACCTAACCTAACCTAACCTAACCTAACCTAACCTAACCTAACCTAACCTAACCTAACCTAACCTAACCTAACCTAACCTAACCTAACCTAACCTAACCTAACCTAACCTAACCTAACCTAACCTAACCTAACCTAACCTAACCTAACCTAACCTAACCTAACCTAACCTAACCTAACCTAACCTAACCTAACCTAACCTAACCTAACCTAACCTAACCTAACCTAACCTAACCTAACCTAACCTAACCTAACCTAACCTAACCTAACCTAACCTAACCTAACCTAACCTAACCTAACCTAACCTAACCTAACCTAACCTAACCTAACCTAACCTAACCTAACCTAACCTAACCTAACCTAACCTAACCTAACCTAACCTAACCTAACCTAACCTAACCTAACCTAACCTAACCTAACCTAACCTAACCTAACCTAACCTAACCTAACCTAACCTAACCTAACCTAACCTAACCTAACCTAACCTAACCTAACCTAACCTAACCTAACCTAACCTAACCTAACCTAACCTAACCTAACCTAACCTAACCTAACCTAACCTAACCTAACCTAACCTAACCTAACCTAACCTAACCTAACCTAACCTAACCTAACCTAACCTAACCTAACCTAACCTAACCTAACCTAACCTAACCTAACCTAACCTAACCTAACCTAACCTAACCTAACCTAACCTAACCTAACCTAACCTAACCTAACCTAACCTAACCTAACCTAACCTAACCTAACCTAACCTAACCTAACCTAACCTAACCTAACCTAACCTAACCTAACCTAACCTAACCTAACCTAACCTAACCTAACCTAACCTAACCTAACCTAACCTAACCTAACCTAACCTAACCTAACCTAACCTAACCTAACCTAACCTAACCTAACCTAACCTAACCTAACCTAACCTAACCTAACCTAACCTAACCTAACCTAACCTAACCTAACCTAACCTAACCTAACCTAACCTAACCTAACCTAACCTAACCTAACCTAACCTAACCTAACCTAACCTAACCTAACCTAACCTAACCTAACCTAACCTAACCTAACCTAACCTAACCTAACCTAACCTAACCTAACCTAACCTAACCTAACCTAACCTAACCTAACCTAACCTAACCTAACCTAACCTAACCTAACCTAACCTAACCTAACCTAACCTAACCTAACCTAACCTAACCTAACCTAACCTAACCTAACCTAACCTAACCTAACCTAACCTAACCTAACCTAACCTAACCTAACCTAACCTAACCTAACCTAACCTAACCTAACCTAACCTAACCTAACCTAACCTAACCTAACCTAACCTAACCTAACCTAACCTAACCTAACCTAACCTAACCTAACCTAACCTAACCTAACCTAACCTAACCTAACCTAACCTAACCTAACCTAACCTAACCTAACCTAACCTAACCTAACCTAACCTAACCTAACCTAACCTAACCTAACCTAACCTAACCTAACCTAACCTAACCTAACCTAACCTAACCTAACCTAACCTAACCTAACCTAACCTAACCTAACCTAACCTAACCTAACCTAACCTAACCTAACCTAACCTAACCTAACCTAACCTAACCTAACCTAACCTAACCTAACCTAACCTAACCTAACCTAACCTAACCTAACCTAACCTAACCTAACCTAACCTAACCTAACCTAACCTAACCTAACCTAACCTAACCTAACCTAACCTAACCTAACCTAACCTAACCTAACCTAACCTAACCTAACCTAACCTAACCTAACCTAACCTAACCTAACCTAACCTAACCTAACCTAACCTAACCTAACCTAACCTAACCTAACCTAACCTAACCTAACCTAACCTAACCTAACCTAACCTAACCTAACCTAACCTAACCTAACCTAACCTAACCTAACCTAACCTAACCTAACCTAACCTAACCTAACCTAACCTAACCTAACCTAACCTAACCTAACCTAACCTAACCTAACCTAACCTAACCTAACCTAACCTAACCTAACCTAACCTAACCTAACCTAACCTAACCTAACCTAACCTAACCTAACCTAACCTAACCTAACCTAACCTAACCTAACCTAACCTAACCTAACCTAACCTAACCTAACCTAACCTAACCTAACCTAACCTAACCTAACCTAACCTAACCTAACCTAACCTAACCTAACCTAACCTAACCTAACCTAACCTAACCTAACCTAACCTAACCTAACCTAACCTAACCTAACCTAACCTAACCTAACCTAACCTAACCTAACCTAACCTAACCTAACCTAACCTAACCTAACCTAACCTAACCTAACCTAACCTAACCTAACCTAACCTAACCTAACCTAACCTAACCTAACCTAACCTAACCTAACCTAACCTAACCTAACCTAACCTAACCTAACCTAACCTAACCTAACCTAACCTAACCTAACCTAACCTAACCTAACCTAACCTAACCTAACCTAACCTAACCTAACCTAACCTAACCTAACCTAACCTAACCTAACCTAACCTAACCTAACCTAACCTAACCTAACCTAACCTAACCTAACCTAACCTAACCTAACCTAACCTAACCTAACCTAACCTAACCTAACCTAACCTAACCTAACCTAACCTAACCTAACCTAACCTAACCTAACCTAACCTAACCTAACCTAACCTAACCTAACCTAACCTAACCTAACCTAACCTAACCTAACCTAACCTAACCTAACCTAACCTAACCTAACCTAACCTAACCTAACCTAACCTAACCTAACCTAACCTAACCTAACCTAACCTAACCTAACCTAACCTAACCTAACCTAACCTAACCTAACCTAACCTAACCTAACCTAACCTAACCTAACCTAACCTAACCTAACCTAACCTAACCTAACCTAACCTAACCTAACCTAACCTAACCTAACCTAACCTAACCTAACCTAACCTAACCTAACCTAACCTAACCTAACCTAACCTAACCTAACCTAACCTAACCTAACCTAACCTAACCTAACCTAACCTAACCTAACCTAACCTAACCTAACCTAACCTAACCTAACCTAACCTAACCTAACCTAACCTAACCTAACCTAACCTAACCTAACCTAACCTAACCTAACCTAACCTAACCTAACCTAACCTAACCTAACCTAACCTAACCTAACCTAACCTAACCTAACCTAACCTAACCTAACCTAACCTAACCTAACCTAACCTAACCTAACCTAACCTAACCTAACCTAACCTAACCTAACCTAACCTAACCTAACCTAACCTAACCTAACCTAACCTAACCTAACCTAACCTAACCTAACCTAACCTAACCTAACCTAACCTAACCTAACCTAACCTAACCTAACCTAACCTAACCTAACCTAACCTAACCTAACCTAACCTAACCTAACCTAACCTAACCTAACCTAACCTAACCTAACCTAACCTAACCTAACCTAACCTAACCTAACCTAACCTAACCTAACCTAACCTAACCTAACCTAACCTAACCTAACCTAACCTAACCTAACCTAACCTAACCTAACCTAACCTAACCTAACCTAACCTAACCTAACCTAACCTAACCTAACCTAACCTAACCTAACCTAACCTAACCTAACCTAACCTAACCTAACCTAACCTAACCTAACCTAACCTAACCTAACCTAACCTAACCTAACCTAACCTAACCTAACCTAACCTAACCTAACCTAACCTAACCTAACCTAACCTAACCTAACCTAACCTAACCTAACCTAACCTAACCTAACCTAACCTAACCTAACCTAACCTAACCTAACCTAACCTAACCTAACCTAACCTAACCTAACCTAACCTAACCTAACCTAACCTAACCTAACCTAACCTAACCTAACCTAACCTAACCTAACCTAACCTAACCTAACCTAACCTAACCTAACCTAACCTAACCTAACCTAACCTAACCTAACCTAACCTAACCTAACCTAACCTAACCTAACCTAACCTAACCTAACCTAACCTAACCTAACCTAACCTAACCTAACCTAACCTAACCTAACCTAACCTAACCTAACCTAACCTAACCTAACCTAACCTAACCTAACCTAACCTAACCTAACCTAACCTAACCTAACCTAACCTAACCTAACCTAACCTAACCTAACCTAACCTAACCTAACCTAACCTAACCTAACCTAACCTAACCTAACCTAACCTAACCTAACCTAACCTAACCTAACCTAACCTAACCTAACCTAACCTAACCTAACCTAACCTAACCTAACCTAACCTAACCTAACCTAACCTAACCTAACCTAACCTAACCTAACCTAACCTAACCTAACCTAACCTAACCTAACCTAACCTAACCTAACCTAACCTAACCTAACCTAACCTAACCTAACCTAACCTAACCTAACCTAACCTAACCTAACCTAACCTAACCTAACCTAACCTAACCTAACCTAACCTAACCTAACCTAACCTAACCCATTATTAGTGTTTTTGGTGTTTTGTGTGTTTTTAATATTTGTGGCGGTCAACCTAGACCATGTTCGGCTTCAGAACCCCCTTAAAATCGGCCCCAACGGCAAAAAATACAAATAATGACGAAACGACTACCGTGCTGGTCGCGGTTAGTGACGATGCCGTTGCGGGGCCGTCTGGACTGGCTACCGCTGTAGCCGCAAAGAGCGACGACGCCGAGACGGTGGAGCTGACTGACTGTGGCGACGGAATGACCTCGGAAATGACACTGCCGCAGTCGGCCGTGCCAATGACACTGACTCAGCCTTCACCAACCAAGGCCACGCCACCACCAGCCACCGCTCAGTCGAACCAAAACGGTAATAGAGTTTCCGGGCCCTCAGCCGGGGCTAAATCTGGTTCAACACAGAGCGGTGTCAGGAAGAGCATCGACGAGTGGGAGGCGGCAGAAGCAACTGGAAAGTCCGTCTCACCTGCGGTAGTAAACGACGCTAAGAAAGGCCTTCCATTAAGGACGGATAATCGGGTGGCTGATGCCAAGACCTGCGTGGTTAGGGCTAAGCTCAAGCTCAATGAGTCGAGGAACTTGAGAACAGATATTAAGGATCTGTTCGTACGGGCTCTAGACCGCCTTTTCCTTATTGTCAAGGAAGCAGAAGCGGCAGGAAAGCTTGAAACAAAGAGGATAGAGACGCCGAAGTGCGCTGAAGACAAGAAAAATGACAATAATTACAAAGGAAAAAGGGAGGAGAAGAAAAATGACAAAGACAGTGTAGAGAACACCCTACTTCTAAGGAAAATGATAGACCATAGCAAACTTATAGAGGAGAATAGCCGGAAGATGGAAGAATTGAAAGAAATTTTAAAGACGCAACAGGAAACGATGGGGAGGGCCACTTACGCGTCTGTGGCGGCTGGCCGTACAGGCATAGAAGTTCCTGCGCGGGCGACCTTACACTCGGTAATGGTTGCCTCCACGGACGAAACGGAGACGGGAGAGGTGGTTTTGAGTAGGATAAGGAAGGCTGTGAATGCCAGAGAAAATGGGATACAAATAGAAAGAGTTAGAAAAGCAAAAAATCAAAAAGTCATAGTAGGGTGCAGAACGGAAGAAGAGAAAAGTAGGTTAAAAGAGAGACTCACACAAGCGGGAGAACCCCTGAGGGTCGAGGACGTCGAAAACAAAGACCCGCTTTTGATTCTCAAGGATGTACTCAGTTACAACACCGACGAAGAGATAGTGCGATCCCTGACGAGTCAAAATAGGGGGGTTTTCGATGGCCTCGACAAACGGGGGCACAGACTAGAAGTAAAATATAGGAAGAGGACAAGAAACCCGCACACCAGTCATGTGGTGCTGAAAGTATCGCCAGAGGTGTGGACCCGTATGCTCCGAGCGGAGGCAGTGCACATCGACCTGCAAAGGGTAAGAGTATTCGATCAGTCCCCATTAGTTCAGTGCTCTCTCTGCTTGGGGTATGGTCACACCAAGAGGTTCTGCAAAGAACCCCAGGAGAAGTGCAGTCACTGTGGGGGACCACACTTAAAAGCGGGATGCGATATGCTGCTCACGGGAGCATCCCCAGAATGCTGCAACTGCAAACTGGCCAAATTGGAACACACGCAGCATAACGCCTTTAGCCAGGAATGCCCAGTCAGGCGAAAATGGGATGCTCTAGCCAGGGCCTCTATCGCCTACTGCTAAGGTGATCACAAGTGCAACAGCGGCAACCCACATTACTCCCACTAGATCTGTGCCATACCTCGTCGCCCAAGCAAACCTGCGCAGAAAAAAGCTGGCCACGGACGAACTAATGCTCGAAGCAAAGAGCCGACAAATATCTTTTGCACTGCTCCAGGAGCCATACGTGGGGGGTGTAGGCAAAATGAAGGATTATAGGGGTGCGAGAATCTTCCAGTGCACGCAACCTGGTGATGCTCCGATCAAGGCAGCAATAGCCGTCTTCGATCATGAGCTGGACGTCATCCAGTGTCCTGAATTCGCTACACCGAACATCCTAGCAGTGCGAATCAGGACAAATGCGTGGGAGATTCTCGCCGTCTCCTTCTACTTTGAGCCGAAACCTGCACCAATAGAGCTATACCTGGAACAGCTAAGCAAGATCAGTGAGCAACCTGGCCAGCTTATTCTCATGGGCGGCGATGGAAACGCCAAAAGCGTTTGGTGGGGTAACACAAGGGAAGACGATCGCGGGAAAGAGATGTCGGGAGCACTTGAGGACATGAGTATGCAGGTATTAAACAGTGGCACCACACCCACCTACTACGACGTAAGAGGTGGTAAAGAATATAAAAGCTCAGTGGATATAACGTTTTGCACGGAAGACCTGCTCAACTTTCTGGAGGACTGGAAGATAGACGAAGGCATGACGAGTTCAGACCACAACACCATTTTATTTAAAATAAGAATAACAAAGGCAACCGGAACTAAAATCAGTAGAACCACTAGAATCTTTAATAGCAGGAAAGCAAACTGGGACCACTTTCACCTGAAGGTGAACGAGTCGGCCCAGGAAAACAAAATAAACAAAATAGGAATAGACAAAATCACAAATAAACAAGACCTAGAAAATATAACAAACACATACGTAAACTTAATAATAGAAGCATGCAATAGCAGTATACCAAAATTAAACAATAGAGAAAAAATTAACTTACCTTGGTGGTCCGAGGAGCTCGCCAAGCTGAAGAGTGAAGTCTCCACGAAAAAACGAAGAATCCGATGTGCAGCGCCGGTTCGGAGGGAAAAGGTTGTCGCTGATTACCTGAAAGCAAAAGAAAAATATGAAGAGGAAGCGAATAGGGCTATGGTGCGGAGTTGGAAGGATTTCTGCGGGAAGCAAGATAGGGAAGGAATGTGGGAAGGAATATATAGAGTCATCGGCAGGACGACAAAGCGGCACGAGGACATGCCACTGGTCGTAAACGGGAGAACGCTGTCGCCCAAAGAGTCCGCGGAAGTAATAGCAGGCACCTTCTACCCAGAAGACATAAAAGACGCAGACAATGCAGTACACCAGAGCATAAGAGCTCAAGCAGACCAGGTAAACGGTAAGGATCATGATGAAAACCATGATCCTCCGTTTACCCTAGAAGAGCTCCGGGCTGCCGTCTCGTCATTTAACCCGAAAAAGGCTCCAGGAGCCGATGGCCTAACAGCGGAGATCTGCAGTCGGGCGATAAACCAGGATCCGGGGACTTTCCTATCGCTGGCAAACAAGTGCTTGCAGCTGGGTCACTTTCCTGACCAATGGAAAAACGCCACAGTCATTATTTTGCGGAAGCCGGGAAAGGAGAGTTACTCAGAAGCAAAATCCTATAGACCGATAGGCCTATTGCCGGTGATGGGAAAGATCCTCGAGAAAATGATAGTCGCCCGAATCAAGTGGCACCTCATCCCCAGACTTAGTCCTCGCCAATATGGATTTATGCCACAAAAAAGTACCGAAGACTCCCTCTATGACCTGATGAAACATCTTCACGGAAAGCTTGAACAAAAGAAACTAACAACGCTAATATCACTGGACATAGAGGGAGCCTTCGACAGCGCATGGTGGCCAGCCATAAGACTGAGGCTTGCGGAAGAGAGGTGCCCGATCAACATCAGGAGGGTCATCGACAGCTACCTTACAAATAGACGGGTGAAGGTCAGATACGCGGGGGAGGAGGTGTCCAAGGAGACCACCAAGGGATGTGTGCAGGGCTCGATTGGTGGCCCAATACTCTGGAATCTCCTTCTAGATCCGCTACTCAAAGGGCTACAAGCATCGGAGATCTACGCGCAGGCGTTCGCCGACGACGTCGTATTGGTCCTCGATGGAGACTCAGCGCTGGACGTCCAAAGGCGAGCGAATGCCGCTCTAGCCTATGTTCGGGAGTGGGGTGTTAAAAACAAACTCAAATTTGCGCCGCATAAGACGAAGGCTATGCTTATCACCCGGAAGCTAAAATTTGACACTCCGCATCTGACCATGGGCGGGATCGACATTCCAATGTCTAAAGAGCTGAAGCTTTTGGGACTCTGGATAGATGACAAGTTGACTTTCAACACACACGCTGGCTATGTTTGCAGAAAAGCGCTAAACTTATACGGTCAACTGTCCAGAGCCGCAAAAATCAGCTGGGGCCTCCAGCCTGAAGTGATTCGTACCATTTACATGGCGGTGGTCGAACCTGTAATAATGTACGCGGCAAGCGTCTGGGCTCCAGCGACCAAGAAATGGTGCATCAGGAAGCAGCTGAACGCGGTCCAAAGGGGTTTCGCCCAAAAACTGTGCCGGGCCTATCGCACGGTCTCACTGAACGCAGCTCTGGTGCTCTCTGGACTGCTGCCCTTGGATCTGAGAATCCAGGAAGCGGCAGCTCTATACGAGGCCAAACGGGGAGTCCCACAACCAGCGTTTGCGGACCGAGAGATAGAGCGAATGACTGCGTTCACCGAAGCCCCTCATCCGTCGCGGCATATGAGTCTCGGATTCGAGTGCCTGGTAAACGAGGAAGATGTGGCTAGCCACAACACACAAGCGGTCAGAATCTTTACTGACGGTAGCAAAATTGACGGGAAGGTTGGGGCTTCGCTTTCCATTTGGAATGGCGAAGCCGAAACTAAAAATCGCCGATTAAAACTGCCGTCATACTGCACCGTTTACCAGGCGGAATTGCTGGCCATATGCAAGGCGACGGATGAAATCCTTAAGAGCTCGGAAACGACCTTTGGAATTTATAGCGATTCAAGGTCGTCGTTGGAGACGCTAGTGAAAAACGGCTCTCTTCATCCCCTCGCAGTCCAAACGCGCAAAAATCTTGAGGATTGCGTCAACCAAAACAAACAAGTTAGTTTGTATTGGTTGAAAGCTCACGTGGGAATCGAGGGGAATGAGAGAGCTGATCAGCTGGCAAAAGACGCGGCCTTGAAACTAAAAACGCGGCCAATCTATGATCTGTGCCCGGTGTCGTTCGCCAAGCGCCAGATCCGTGAAAACTCGCTTGGCGAGTGGAATCGCAGGTACAGATCCGAAGAAAAAGCAAAAATTACAAAGATGTTCCTGCCGGACGCAAGGGCAGCGTACGGGGTTGTTAGAAGGATTGTGCTAGACAAAACTATCACTCAGGTCTTAACGGGCCACGGTGGGTTCTCCGAATACCTGAATAGGTTCGGGTGTAAGGGGGATCCATCGTGCATCTGTGAACCCGGAACACCGGAGACCGTGCAGCACATCCTCTTTGACTGCCCCGTATTCGGCCGAGACCGACTCGACATAGAAATTAATCTTGACGCGGCCATAACAATGCAGAATGCAGAAGCCTTAATTTCCAACGAAAAAACGAGGGGAGCGTTCCTGGAGTACTGCGGAAATATAGCAAGGAAGGTGATAAAGAAAAATAAGTAAAGGGTGATCTGGCTACAAAAATTTTGATAAATTTATGAGTCGAGACACATAAGGGTGGAAATTGAGTTGGCTTCGCAGTGCTCCAGAACCGCACCCGAAAAGGGAAAGGGCTAAATCTATTTTACTGCAATATTTTATTTTTTAATATTTTATATTTTATTATTAACTGA
>OX577863.1:13480829-13483329 GCA_951213275.1 Idaea straminata | reverse complement strand
TAACCTAACCTAACCTAACCTAACCTAACCTAACCTAACCTAACCTAACCTAACCTAACCTAACCTAACCTAACCTAACCTAACCTAACCTAACCTAACCTAACCTAACCTAACCTAACCTAACCTAACCTAACCTAACCTAACCTAACCTAACCTAACCTAACCTAACCTAACCTAACCTAACCTAACCTAACCTAACCTAACCTAACCTAACCTAACCTAACCTAACCTAACCTAACCTAACCTAACCTAACCTAACCTAACCTAACCTAACCTAACCTAACCTAACCTAACCTAACCTAACCTAACCTAACCTAACCTAACCTAACCTAACCTAACCTAACCTAACCTAACCTAACCTAACCTAACCTAACCTAACCTAACCTAACCTAACCTAACCTAACCTAACCTAACCTAACCTAACCTAACCTAACCTAACCTAACCTAACCTAACCTAACCTAACCTAACCTAACCTAACCTAACCTAACCTAACCTAACCTAACCTAACCTAACCTAACCTAACCTAACCTAACCTAACCTAACCTAACCTAACCTAACCTAACCTAACCTAACCTAACCTAACCTAACCTAACCTAACCTAACCTAACCTAACCTAACCTAACCTAACCTAACCTAACCTAACCTAACCTAACCTAACCTAACCTAACCTAACCTAACCTAACCTAACCTAACCTAACCTAACCTAACCTAACCTAACCTAACCTAACCTAACCTAACCTAACCTAACCTAACCTAACCTAACCTAACCTAACCTAACCTAACCTAACCTAACCTAACCTAACCTAACCTAACCTAACCTAACCTAACCTAACCTAACCTAACCTAACCTAACCTAACCTAACCTAACCTAACCTAACCTAACCTAACCTAACCTAACCTAACCTAACCTAACCTAACCTAACCTAACCTAACCTAACCTAACCTAACCTAACCTAACCTAACCTAACCTAACCTAACCTAACCTAACCTAACCTAACCTAACCTAACCTAACCTAACCTAACCTAACCTAACCTAACCTAACCTAACCTAACCTAACCTAACCTAACCTAACCTAACCTAACCTAACCTAACCTAACCTAACCTAACCTAACCTAACCTAACCTAACCTAACCTAACCTAACCTAACCTAACCTAACCTAACCTAACCTAACCTAACCTAACCTAACCTAACCTAACCTAACCTAACCTAACCTAACCTAACCTAACCTAACCTAACCTAACCTAACCTAACCTAACCTAACCTAACCTAACCTAACCTAACCTAACCTAACCTAACCTAACCTAACCTAACCTAACCTAACCTAACCTAACCTAACCTAACCTAACCTAACCTAACCTAACCTAACCTAACCTAACCTAACCTAACCTAACCTAACCTAACCTAACCTAACCTAACCTAACCTAACCTAACCTAACCTAACCTAACCTAACCTAACCTAACCTA
This sequence comes from Idaea straminata, assembly GCA_951213275.1. Taxonomy (NCBI): domain Eukaryota; kingdom Metazoa; phylum Arthropoda; class Insecta; order Lepidoptera; family Geometridae; genus Idaea; species Idaea straminata. The sequence goes on along the minus strand of OX577863.1, from coordinate 13,481,862 downwards.
ACCTAACCTAACCTAACCTAACCTAACCTAACCTAACCTAACCTAACCTAACCTAACCTAACCTAACCTAACCTAACCTAACCTAACCTAACCTAACCTAACCTAACCTAACCTAACCTAACCTAACCTAACCTAACCTAACCTAACCTAACCTAACCTAACCTAACCTAACCTAACCTAACCTAACCTAACCTAACCTAACCTAACCTAACCTAACCTAACCTAACCTAACCTAACCTAACCTAACCTAACCTAACCTAACCTAACCTAACCTAACCTAACCTAACCTAACCTAACCTAACCTAACCTAACCTAACCTAACCTAACCTAACCTAACCTAACCTAACCTAACCTAACCTAACCTAACCTAACCTAACCTAACCTAACCTAACCTAACCTAACCTAACCTAACCTAACCTAACCTAACCTAACCTAACCTAACCTAACCTAACCTAACCTAACCTAACCTAACCTAACCTAACCTAACCTAACCTAACCTAACCTAACCTAACCTAACCTAACCTAACCTAACCTAACCTAACCTAACCTAACCTAACCTAACCTAACCTAACCTAACCTAACCTAACCTAACCTAACCTAACCTAACCTAACCTAACCTAACCTAACCTAACCTAACCTAACCTAACCTAACCTAACCTAACCTAACCTAACCTAACCTAACCTAACCTAACCTAACCTAACCTAACCTAACCTAACCTAACCTAACCTAACCTAACCTAACCTAACCTAACCTAACCTAACCTAACCTAACCTAACCTAACCTAACCTAACCTAACCTAACCTAACCTAACCTAACCTAACCTAACCTAACCTAACCTAACCTAACCTAACCTAACCTAACCTAACCTAACCTAACCTAACCTAACCTAACCTAACCTAACCTAACCTAACCTAACCTAACCTAACCTAACCTAACCTAACCTAACCTAACCTAACCTAACCTAACCTAACCTAACCTAACCTAACCTAACCTAACCTAACCTAACCTAACCTAACCTAACCTAACCTAACC
>OX577863.1:13208329-13475829 GCA_951213275.1 Idaea straminata | reverse complement strand
CTAACCTAACCTAACCTAACCTAACCTAACCTAACCTAACCTAACCTAACCTAACCTAACCTAACCTAACCTAACCTAACCTAACCTAACCTAACCTAACCTAACCTAACCTAACCTAACCTAACCTAACCTAACCTAACCTAACCTAACCTAACCTAACCTAACCTAACCTAACCTAACCTAACCTAACCTAACCTAACCTAACCTAACCTAACCTAACCTAACCTAACCTAACCTAACCTAACCTAACCTAACCTAACCTAACCTAACCTAACCTAACCTAACCTAACCTAACCTAACCTAACCTAACCTAACCTAACCTAACCTAACCTAACCTAACCTAACCTAACCTAACCTAACCTAACCTAACCTAACCTAACCTAACCTAACCTAACCTAACCTAACCTAACCTAACCTAACCTAACCTAACCTAACCTAACCTAACCTAACCTAACCTAACCTAACCTAACCTAACCTAACCTAACCTAACCTAACCTAACCTAACCTAACCTAACCTAACCTAACCTAACCTAACCTAACCTAACCTAACCTAACCTAACCTAACCTAACCTAACCTAACCTAACCTAACCTAACCTAACCTAACCTAACCTAACCTAACCTAACCTAACCTAACCTAACCTAACCTAACCTAACCTAACCTAACCTAACCTAACCTAACCTAACCTAACCTAACCTAACCTAACCTAACCTAACCTAACCTAACCTAACCTAACCTAACCTAACCTAACCTAACCTAACCTAACCTAACCTAACCTTTTTTTTTTTTTTTTTTTTTTTTTTTTCGTGAGGAAAATGCATTGAACTGCATCCCCACCGTCCCAGGGGTGGAGCGGTGGGGTATGTGGGGCTCTCCGGCCGTGAAGCGGCCGGCCTACCCACTAAAAACCTCACGGTTGCCTTCCTCAGGCATCTGGGGGGGCCCCGGGATCGCGTCAGCACACCGGGACCCACCCGCCTTTGCTCCCCCAATTACTTGGGGGGGCCCTCTCCCGAGGGAGCCCAGCAGGGGCTCCCTCATTGAAACAGCCCGCCATAACGGCGGCGCCATCCCGGGCCGCTACCACGGGCACACCAACCCCCGCGGTGCACCCGCACGCGAGCCCGTCGCGGCGGCCAGCCACACCATGTGGCCCGCCGCCGCCGCCATCGAGCGGGATCAGCTCTCTCCCGATCCCGCCCCGCGCCCTCCCTCTGGAGCATCACTGCCCCACAGAAGGAGAGCGCCGCCTCCTACCACTCGCACATCCACTCTGCCCTCTGCTCGACAGAGGGACAGGCAGAGCGCCCTCCGGGGACCACTTCGCTTCACTACAGGCTGGATTGCCTGCAGCTACTGAGCCCCCCCGCCACGACAAGGCGTGGTCCCGTGGGGGGGAACCTAACCTAACCTAACCTAACCTAACCTAACCTAACCTAACCTAACCTAACCTAACCTAACCTAACCTAACCTAACCTAACCTAACCTAACCTAACCTAACCTAACCTAACCTAACCTAACCTAACCTAACCTAACCTAACCTAACCTAACCTAACCTAACCTAACCTAACCTAACCTAACCTAACCTAACCTAACCTAACCTAACCTAACCTAACCTAACCTAACCTAACCTAACCTAACCTAACCTAACCTAACCTAACCTAACCTAACCTAACCTAACCTAACCTAACCTAACCTAACCTAACCTAACCTAACCTAACCTAACCTAACCTAACCTAACCTAACCTAACCTAACCTAACCTAACCTAACCTAACCTAACCTAACCTAACCTAACCTAACCTAACCTAACCTAACCTAACCTAACCTAACCTAACCTAACCTAACCTAACCTAACCTAACCTAACCTAACCTAACCTAACCTAACCTAACCTAACCTAACCTAACCTAACCTAACCTAACCTAACCTAACCTAACCTAACCTAACCTAACCTAACCTAACCTAACCTAACCTAACCTAACCTAACCTAACCTAACCTAACCTAACCTAACCTAACCTAACCTAACCTAACCTAACCTAACCTAACCTAACCTAACCTAACCTAACCTAACCTAACCTAACCTAACCTAACCTAACCTAACCTAACCTAACCTAACCTAACCTAACCTAACCTAACCTAACCTAACCTAACCTAACCTAACCTAACCTAACCTAACCTAACCTAACCTAACCTAACCTAACCTAACCTAACCTAACCTAACCTAACCTAACCTAACCTAACCTAACCTAACCTAACCTAACCTAACCTAACCTAACCTAACCTAACCTAACCTAACCTAACCTAACCTAACCTAACCTAACCTAACCTAACCTTTTTTTTTTTTTTTTTTTTTTCACGTGAGGAAAATGCATTGAACTGCATCCCCACCGTCCCGGGGGCGGTGCGGTGGGGTATGTGGGGCTCTCCGGCCGTGAAGCGGCCGGCCTACCCACTAAAAACCTCACGATGTCCATTCTCGCCGCCATGTGCCAGGGGTAGCAGGACCGCTCGCGCTTAACTGCTACTACCCCCGACGACGGCTGGCCTCGGCAGGCCTCCTCTCAGAAAAACCCCTTGAAGGGGAAAAAATCCCTCGCGAGAGGCGGCGTGGACACGCCGTCGCCATCTCGGGCTCTTATGCTGGCGACGGACCCCCCCGAGTCCGCCGCCGCGAGCCATTTAGGGTGGCAGGTGGTCATTTCTGACCACGCGCCTGGAGCGCTGAGGGCGCTGCGTCCCCCGCAGCAGCTCGCGCGCTCTCTCTTCGGCCTCTTTGACCGACATCACGGCTTCGCAGAAATGACGCATCGCCTGCCAGGACTCGTCGCTGCCGACCATGGCTGAAACCACGGCCGGCAACGAGAGATCCTGGCCAATCACTACCATCAATACCCTTCTTGGTTCCGCCCAAGCCGGGCAAATCTCCAGGGTATGTTCAACGGTGTCACAACTGCAGCTGCAGTGGTGGCACCGCTCATTGTCCTCTCTTTGTATCCTACACAGGTACTTACCGAAGCAGCCGTGCCCGGTAAGCACCTGTGTAAGACGGAAGCTTATGGCCCCGTGGTCCCTATCAATCCACTCCAGCAGAACGGGCCGAATTGCATCTACTGTTATGCGGCCGTATCCCGGCCGCGCCAACCGCGACTCCCACTCCGCCATGAGAATCTGGCGAAGCTCTGCCCGGCGTCCTTCCACCTCCCTGGGCGCCGGGCGGTCGCCCCGACTTCGCGCCTCCTCGCGCCACTCATAGAGCGACGCGAGGGATTTCGCCTCGAGATCCCACGGCGGAGATCCGGCGAGCACACGGGCCGCATCACCCGCTATGGTGCGGTATCCCCGCGTCACCCTGATGGCCATCAGCCTCTGCACTTGCAGAAGTTTGCCGATGACGCCATCAGGGATGTTCGCGGCCCACACTGGGGCACCGTAAAGCGCCATTGAGCGGATAACGCCCATGTAAAGTCGTCGCGTAGCGACGTTTGGTCCACCGATATTTGGCAGGAGCCTGGAAAGTGCCCCTGCCGCTCCCACCAACTTCGGCGCCAGCTTATCAAAGTGCGCTACGAAGGTCCATCTGCTATCCAAGATCAATCCTAAATATTTTAGAGTGGACCCAATCGGTATTCGGACTCCTCCAACGATCAGGTGGTAGTCGGGTGGCAGGCGAGTACGAGGGCCATAAAAACACATGGCCTCCGTCTTCCCCAAGGCCACCTCGAGACCCAATCGCCGGATTTTGTCCACCACGTGGGCCACCCCAGCCGTCGCCAGTATAGCTGCCTCGCGGAACGTCCTCCCTCTAGCGGTCACTAACGTGTCGTCAGCATAACAAGTCACGCTGAGGTTCCTGAGTACCGCACCGCGAAGCACCCAGTCGTATCCAAGGTTCCACAGGAGCGGCCCAAGGACCGACCCCTGTGGAACTCCACAAGTCATACGCCACCGTTTGAAACCCGATTGGGTGTCGAAGACGACCTCTCTGTCGGAGAGGTAGGCCTCTACCGTCCTCCGTAAGTAATCCGGCACGCGATGGTACCGGAGAGCCTCCCGAATGCAAGTCCAAGGGAGAGTGTTAAAAGCGTTGGCGATGTCAAGAGACACCGCCAACAACACATCTCCCTCGGACACGGCCTCCTCCGCTAGCGTCTTCACACGAAGGATCGCACCCACGGTCGATCGTTCCCTCCGAAACCCGAACTGGTTTACCGATAGATCCGGCCCAGTCCGGGTGAGGTGGCTGACAAGGCGTGCGGCAATGATGCGCTCAAAGAGCTTGCACGCCTCGTCCAGCAGAACGATCGGCCGGTACGACGACGGTGACTCCTCCGGCCTGCCCTCCTTCTTCAACAACACGAGGCTGCCGACCCTCCACCGAGCAGGAAATTCTCCCCGTTCAAAGCAAGCAGTGAACAACTTTCGTAGATGATCGCCCAGATGTCTCGAGGCCAGAACCAACGCGCGCCCCGGTATGCCATCAGGCCCAGGGGCGGTGTTCTTGGCACTGAGACGCCGGACGACCATCTTTAGTTCTGGAACTGTCACCTCCGTGGACTCCTCGTCCTCCTCTTGCGATGCCGGCTCTGCAGGTGGTGGCGGAGCCATGCTCGGCGGAACGTGCTCCTCTCTATGAGGGAAGAGCGTCGCGACTACTTCGGTAACAAGATCTGGCTCGAGCGTCTGCGTGAGAGGTGGTGCCCACGGTCTGAGCTTGCCCCTAGCCGTGCGGTAGGGGCGCCCCCACGGGTCCTCACTTAACGACGCGAGCATCTCGTTGCGGGCCCTATCCTTGGCAGCAGCGACTGCTGCCTGGAGAGCCTTCTTCGCTGCCCTATAGGCCTCGTAGAGCTGTGCCTCTACTGGTTCCACCTCGTCCAGTCCACGAGGGCGACCGTGTCGACGCCTCCGATGTCTCTGGTATTGGCGGCGCGCTGCTACGCAAGCGGCGCGTAGGGAGGCAATCTCCGCGCACCACCAGTACACTCGTCGCGAGCTAACTCGCGACTTGACCCGGGGCATCGACGCGTCACAGACGCTCGTCATTGCCCCCGTGAGCCGGTCCGCTTCCGAGTCGACATCGTCCAGGGCATCCGGCACGGGCACCCACGCCTGGACGATAGCGGCCTCCTCCAGTAGCACCTGGTCCAGCCGCTTCAACGCCCACCGGGGGCGGTCCACCCTGACTGAAGGGTTGGAGGTCTGGGTACGAACCTCGAACCGGATGTACCGGTGGTCCGAGAGAGATTCCACCCCCTCAACAACCCTCCAGTCTAGCACCCTGGGTACGAGGGCAGGGCTGGCGAACGTGACATCCACGATCGACTCGCCCTGCCAACGAACACAGGTGCTTATCGACCCCCGGTTTAGGACCGTGAGGCCAACGGCGTCGACCAAACCCTCCAAGAGCACTCCTCTTGAAGAAGTGTGTGCACTACCCCATCTGGTGGACCACGAGTTTAAGTCCCCCAGTAGAAGAGCCGGGCAAGGTTGTATGCGGTCCAGAAGGTCCCCAACCTCGCCCAGAAAGGACTCGAACTCGGAGTCCCGTCTGTTTGGCGAAAAGTACACCCCGACGATGATTATGTCTCTCCACTTCACCGCGACGTAGCCCACGCCGCGGGCAATGACCTTCAGGGGTGGCACACACAGGGCACTCGATGGGATGATGGCAACGAGAGCCGCCGTGTCCACAATCCAGTTGCTCCGAGGTGGAATCCAGTAGGGTTCCGCCACCACAGCCACCTCAATGTCCCATTCCGCTAGTGACGCCACCAGCATGTCCTGCGCTGAACTGCAGTGGTTGCAGTTTATCTGCAAGAATTGATGTTTGAGGTCGTTAGCCATTAGGGGCACTCGATGTCAATATCCACCTCATCCATCGCCTCACTGGAAGCCACAGGTGCTTCGGAGACGGCCGGGCAGGCTACAGCTGGGCGCGGCGTTGCGCTCACTGTGGTCTTACTCTTGGACAGCTTTGGGTCCTTGCAGGCTTTTGTGCCTACTTTGTGGTTCGCCGGGAGTTTTGCCGCTGCACACAGTGCACAATGCAGGGCAGACGAGCATTGACTAGCCCTATGGCCGGGTTGTGCACATTGGTAACAGAGGTCACTCCTGTCAACCTCCGATGTGCATGTTACCCTCACGTGGCCAACCTCTAAGCAGCGGAAGCAGCGCTGCGCTCTGGGCTGCAGCAGTCTAACGCTTGCTGATACCCAGCCGACGAGTAAGCGGCCCTGATCCGCTACCTTCTTCGCTGCAGTCACCGGGCAGCGCACCCACGCTGAACCCATTCCACCAGAGTCTCGGCGAATATCACCGGCCTTGACTTGCTCCGTAGAGCAGCCCCCACCTTGAGCAATAGCCGCCGCTAGTTCCTCTGCTGACACCGAGTCATCCAAGCCGCTTACGCGGAGCTCAGCAGTCGCAACCGGTCTGTGTACTCTGACGCGTTCGGCGGTCAGAGTTTCCCTGATTTTTTCGGCCAATGCATCAGCCATTTCGTTTTTGGCCGCTCCAGGAACCTTAATAATTCGGGCTCCTGTCGCGGTCTTGTCTATGCGGAGACCTTCAATGCCCATCGCACGCCAATCAATTCTTGATTTGGCGTCGGAAAGCACTGCCGCATATGTTTCACCTTTCTTCTCAGCTTCTGGCTGCAAGGTCACAACAATAGCCGCGGTTTTATGAACCCGAAGCCTTGGCTTCTTGGCTTTATCACTCGTTTGAGAGCGCTCCTTCTTCTTTGTAGGCGTCTGCTTGCCATTTTTACCGACCGTTACCCAGGCTCCAGAAGACCCAGTCGTCGGTTTGGCCGAAGGGCCAGGGACAGCAGTAACTGGCTGTGCAGGTCCATGTTTGGCCGATTTGGCCTTCTTTCCTCTCTTTGCCTTCCTCTTACCCTCAGGGCCATTTGGCCTTGTGGCAGGTCCAGCCAACGGCACCGACTCTGAGACCTCAAGCTGAGGTGGGGACAGACTCTTAGCTCTGGCCGCCAAAGGAGGGCGGACGATTGGAGCCGGAGGGAGTCTTTCCTCCAACACCTGGAGGCGGGCGTTCATCATGGTCCCTATCTCTATCATTAGGGACCGCTTGAGCTCTTCCACGATGTTTGTCTCCGTGACTGCGACGGGCTGTACCTCTACTCCAGCAGACTGGCCAGGCAATGGGTGGCTGTTTTGGACCCTTGCCATTTCCTCTCGAATGGAGGCGATCTCCTTGCGGAGCTCTGCCATCTCCCTCTTCATAGTGGCATTCTCTGCCTGTAGGAGAGCAGTCTCCTCCGACGTTGTTCGTTGGCTCAGCTCCTCTACCACGTTGGCAACACTGAGCGCAGCGTCCTTGAGGTAGCGTATGAACCTACCGTTCAAATTTTTGCTGTTTTCAGCAACATAGTTGATGGAGGTCAGATCTCCAGTTATGCGCTCAATGAGCGCTGGCGTGGTCTGTTTCTCTACCGGGACGTGAACCACTGCCTCTCCTTCTGAGTCACTTTTCTTATATTCCGACCTAGTCGGAAATTTTAAGCGCAACTCTCGAGCGACATTTGCCGCAGCGACTATGTCCTTTTCCGCCTCAAGCCTCATTTGCTGCTTTTCTGCCTCTAGCAGCTTCTGTTTGGCCTGCGCTAGGCCGACATACTCCCCGGTAGATGGAGGTCGGCCACGTCCTCGGGCCTTGTTGCTTGAGGTGGCTGGCGATTTGCCTCCCCACTCCTCACCACTAGAGCCGTCGCTATGCGGCCTTTTTTGTGCCTTGGCGCTGTCACGGCTAACGGCAGATCTATAGCCTGAAACCGAGACATTGTCGGCGCTGGAGGAGTCCGACAAACACAGTTGCCTCTCCAAACTCGACTCCTCGCTACGCAGTCTTTTCTCCACCTCATCTGTGCTAAGGCGGTTAAGCCTTACGACTGCAACCGGGCTTCTCGACTTTGCCCGCACTTCCATCTCAGATCCACTGGACCCATCCGCCGTCTTCTCTGACTTCCGTCCTTTCTCACGCCTACTACGTCTCTCCTTCTTCCCACTCTGTTTCTCCTTCACAACTTCAATTTGGTTTTTGTTTTTTAAATACTCCATACTATTCCCACGAGTATGGAACGAAACAAAAGTCCACCCGGGTAGTGCGTCCTTACCACGGGTAAGCCTTTAGTTTGGTAACCCAAGAGGGGGGCGGCAGGTACCCTCCTGGGAGGCAGTAGCGACCGACACGACGAGCGAGGCGGACCATTCAGCGCACAAGCGGCACTGACTGGACCGTCCCGCCCGACACCCTGGTCGATCTTGAAGGCTTCGCGCTGCCATTCCGCTTGCCACACAGGGTTTTTTATTTAAAAGTGGTATGCTCCACTTTGTTTTTTATTGAGGTTGGCTCCTCGCGGCCCGGCCAGTTAAGGCAAGACCTCCGGTCCCGAGCACGCTCAAGGGATAACGGACCCTCACCCCCCTCACTTTCGCGAAGAGGTCCCTAAGCTACGTGCACCGGCCAATCAAGGCAAGCGCACCCCCACCCTGTGTGTAGTGTAAGTGTTGTGTGGTGTATGTGTGTGTGATTGGCTCGGCCAAGCCGATGGTAAAAGCCCACCGACGAGGACGAACCAATGTGTGTGTGTGTGATGTCGATGGTCCCCTAAAGAGAACCACCGACAACGAGTGTATGTATAGTGTACCTACAATGCCGGACCATTGGCCAGCGCCGATCAATGGAAACGAGAAACTTCTCTTCGATTGATCGACGCTGTTTCCACCCACGCCACGAGGAGGCTGTCCGACTGGTGGGCAACCTAACCTAACCTAACCTAACCTAACCTAACCTAACCTAACCTAACCTAACCTAACCTAACCTAACCTAACCTAACCTAACCTAACCTTTTTTTTTTTTTTTTTTTTTTTTTTTTTTTCGTGAGGAAAATGCATTGAACTGCATCCCCACCGTCCCAGGGGTGGAGCGGTGGGGTATGTGGGGCTCTCCGGCCGTGAAGCGGCCGGCCTACCCACTAAAAACCTCACGGTTGCCTTCCTCAGGCATCTGGGGGGGCCCCGGGATCGCGTCAGCACACCGGGACCCACCCGCCTTTGCTCCCCCAATTACTTGGGGGGGCCCTCTCCCGAGGGAGCCCAGCAGGGGCTCCCTCATTGAAACAGCCCGCCATAACGGCGGCGCCATCCCGGGCCGCTACCACGGGCACACCAACCCCCGCGGTGCACCCGCACGCGAGCCCGTCGCGGCGGCCAGCCACACCATGTGGCCCGCCGCCGCCGCCATCGAGCGGGATCAGCTCTCTCCCGATCCCGCCCCGCGCCCTCCCTCTGGAGCATCACTGCCCCACAGAAGGAGAGCGCCGCCTCCTACTCTGCCCTCTGCTCGACAGAGGGACAGGCAGAGCGCCCTCCGGGGACCACTTCGCTTCACTACAGGCTGGATTGCCTGCAGCTACTGAGCCCCCCCGCCACGACAAGGCGTGGTCCCGTGGGGGGGAACCTAACCTAACCTAACCTAACCTAACCTAACCTAACCTAACCTAACCTAACCTAACCTAACCTAACCTAACCTAACCTAACCTAACCTAACCTAACCTAACCTAACCTAACCTAACCTAACCTAACCTAACCTAACCTAACCTAACCTAACCTAACCTAACCTAACCTAACCTAACCTAACCTAACCTAACCTAACCTAACCTAACCTAACCTAACCTAACCTAACCTAACCTAACCTAACCTAACCTAACCTAACCTAACCTAACCTAACCTAACCTAACCTAACCTAACCTAACCTAACCTAACCTAACCTAACCTAACCTAACCTAACCTAACCTAACCTAACCTAACCTAACCTAACCTAACCTAACCTAACCTAACCTAACCTAACCTAACCTAACCTAACCTAACCTAACCTAACCTAACCTAACCTAACCTAACCTAACCTAACCTAACCTAACCTAACCTAACCTAACCTAACCTAACCTAACCTAACCTAACCTAACCTAACCTAACCTAACCTAACCTAACCTAACCTAACCTAACCTAACCTAACCTAACCTAACCTAACCTAACCTAACCTAACCTAACCTAACCTAACCTAACCTAACCTAACCTAACCTAACCTAACCTAACCTAACCTAACCTAACCTAACCTAACCTAACCTAACCTAACCTAACCTAACCTAACCTAACCTAACCTAACCTAACCTAACCTAACCTAACCTAACCTAACCTAACCTAACCTAACCTAACCTAACCTAACCTAACCTAACCTAACCTAACCTAACCTAACCTAACCTAACCTAACCTAACCTAACCTAACCTAACCTAACCTAACCTAACCTAACCTAACCTAACCTAACCTAACCTAACCTAACCTAACCTAACCTAACCTAACCTAACCTAACCTAACCTAACCTAACCTAACCTAACCTAACCTAACCTAACCTAACCTAACCTAACCTAACCTAACCTAACCTAACCTAACCTAACCTAACCTAACCTAACCTAACCTAACCTAACCTAACCTAACCTAACCTAACCTAACCTAACCTAACCTAACCTAACCTAACCTAACCTAACCTAACCTAACCTAACCTAACCTAACCTAACCTAACCTAACCTAACCTAACCTAACCTAACCTAACCTAACCTAACCTAACCTAACCTAACCTAACCTAACCTAACCTAACCTAACCTAACCTAACCTAACCTAACCTAACCTAACCTAACCTAACCTAACCTAACCTAACCTAACCTAACCTAACCTAACCTAACCTAACCTAACCTAACCTAACCTAACCTAACCTAACCTAACCTAACCTAACCTAACCTAACCTAACCTAACCTAACCTAACCTAACCTAACCTAACCTAACCTAACCTAACCTAACCTAACCTAACCTAACCTAACCTAACCTAACCTAACCTAACCTAACCTAACCTAACCTAACCTAACCTAACCTAACCTAACCTAACCTAACCTAACCTAACCTAACCTAACCTAACCTAACCTAACCTAACCTAACCTAACCTAACCTTTTTTTTTTTTTTTTCGTGAGGAAAATGCATTGAACTGCATCCCCACCGTCCCAGGGGTGGTATGTGGGGCTCTCCGGCCGTGAAGCGGCCGGCCTACCCACTAAAAACCTCACGGTTGCCTTCCTCAGGCATCTGGGGGGGCCCCGGGATCGCGTCAGCACACCGGGACCCACCCGCCTTTGCTCCCCCAATTACTTGGGGGGGCCCTCTCCCGAGGGAGCCCAGCAGGAGCTCCCTCATTGAAACAGCCCGCCATAACGGCGGCGCCATCCCGGGCCGCTACCGCGGGCACACCAACCCCAGCGGTGCACCGGCACGCGAGCCCGTCGCGGCGGCCAGCCACACCATGTGGCCCGCCGCCGCCGCCATCGAGCGGGATCAGCTTTCTCCCGATCCCGCCCCGCGCCCTCCCTCTGGAGCATCACTGCCCCACAGAAGGAGAGCGCCACCTCCTACCACTCGCACATCCACTCTGCCCTCTGCTCGACAGAGGGACAGGCAGAGCGCCCTCCGGGGACCACTTCGCTTCACTACAGGCTGGATTGCCTGCAGCTACTGAGCCCCCCCGCCACGACAAGGCGTGGTCCCGTGGGGGGGAACCTAACCTAACCTAACCTAACCTAACCTAACCTAACCTAACCTAACCTAACCTAACCTAACCTAACCTAACCTAACCTAACCTAACCTAACCTAACCTAACCTAACCTAACCTAACCTAACCTAACCTAACCTAACCTAACCTAACCTAACCTAACCTAACCTAACCTAACCTAACCTAACCTAACCTAACCTAACCTAACCTAACCTAACCTAACCTAACCTAACCTAACCTAACCTAACCTAACCTAACCTAACCTAACCTAACCTAACCTAACCTAACCTAACCTAACCTAACCTAACCTAACCTAACCTAACCTAACCTAACCTAACCTAACCTAACCTAACCTAACCTAACCTAACCTAACCTAACCTAACCTAACCTAACCTAACCTAACCTAACCTAACCTAACCTAACCTAACCTAACCTAACCTAACCTAACCTAACCTAACCTAACCTAACCTAACCTAACCTAACCTAACCTAACCTAACCTAACCTAACCTAACCTAACCTAACCTAACCTAACCTAACCTAACCTAACCTAACCTAACCTAACCTAACCTAACCTAACCTAACCTAACCTAACCTAACCTAACCTAACCTAACCTAACCTAACCTAACCTAACCTAACCTAACCTAACCTAACCTAACCTAACCTAACCTAACCTAACCTAACCTAACCTAACCTAACCTAACCTAACCTAACCTAACCTAACCTAACCTAACCTAACCTAACCTAACCTAACCTAACCTAACCTAACCTAACCTAACCTAACCTAACCTAACCTAACCTAACCTAACCTAACCTAACCTAACCTAACCTAACCTAACCTAACCTAACCTAACCTAACCTAACCTAACCTAACCTAACCTAACCTAACCTAACCTAACCTAACCTAACCTAACCTAACCTAACCTAACCTAACCTAACCTAACCTAACCTAACCTAACCTAACCTAACCTAACCTAACCTAACCTAACCTAACCTAACCTAACCTAACCTAACCTAACCTAACCTAACCTAACCTAACCTAACCTAACCTAACCTAACCTAACCTAACCTAACCTAACCTAACCTAACCTAACCTAACCTAACCTAACCTAACCTAACCTAACCTAACCTAACCTAACCTAACCTAACCTAACCTAACCTAACCTAACCTAACCTAACCTAACCTAACCTAACCTAACCTAACCTAACCTAACCTAACCTAACCTAACCTAACCTAACCTAACCTAACCTAACCTAACCTAACCTAACCTAACCTAACCTAACCTAACCTAACCTAACCTAACCTAACCTAACCTAACCTAACCTAACCTAACCTAACCTAACCTAACCTAACCTAACCTAACCTAACCTAACCTAACCTAACCTAACCTAACCTAACCTAACCTAACCTAACCTAACCTAACCTAACCTAACCTAACCTAACCTAACCTAACCTAACCTAACCTAACCTAACCTAACCTAACCTAACCTAACCTAACCTAACCTAACCTAACCTAACCTAACCTAACCTAACCTAACCTAACCTAACCTAACCTAACCTAACCTAACCTAACCTAACCTAACCTAACCTAACCTAACCTAACCTAACCTAACCTAACCTAACCTAACCTAACCTAACCTAACCTAACCTAACCTAACCTAACCTAACCTAACCTAACCTAACCTAACCTAACCTAACCTAACCTAACCTAACCTAACCTAACCTAACCTAACCTAACCTAACCTAACCTAACCTAACCTAACCTAACCTAACCTAACCTAACCTAACCTAACCTAACCTAACCTAACCTAACCTAACCTAACCTAACCTAACCTAACCTAACCTAACCTAACCTAACCTAACCTAACCTAACCTAACCTAACCTAACCTAACCTAACCTAACCTAACCTAACCTAACCTAACCTAACCTAACCTAACCTAACCTAACCTAACCTAACCTAACCTAACCTAACCTAACCTAACCTAACCTAACCTAACCTAACCTAACCTAACCTAACCTAACCTAACCTAACCTAACCTAACCTAACCTAACCTAACCTAACCTAACCTAACCTAACCTAACCTAACCTAACCTAACCTAACCTAACCTAACCTAACCTAACCTAACCTAACCTAACCTAACCTAACCTAACCTAACCTAACCTAACCTAACCTAACCTAACCTAACCTAACCTAACCTAACCTAACCTAACCTAACCTAACCTAACCTAACCTAACCTAACCTAACCTAACCTAACCTAACCTAACCTAACCTAACCTAACCTAACCTAACCTAACCTAACCTAACCTAACCTAACCTAACCTAACCTAACCTAACCTAACCTAACCTAACCTAACCTAACCTAACCTAACCTAACCTAACCTAACCTAACCTAACCTAACCTAACCTAACCTAACCTAACCTAACCTAACCTAACCTAACCTAACCTAACCTAACCTAACCTAACCTAACCTAACCTAACCTAACCTAACCTAACCTAACCTAACCTAACCTAACCTAACCTAACCTAACCTAACCTAACCTAACCTAACCTAACCTAACCTAACCTAACCTAACCTAACCTAACCTAACCTAACCTAACCTAACCTAACCTAACCTAACCTAACCTAACCTAACCTAACCTAACCTAACCTAACCTAACCTAACCTAACCTAACCTAACCTAACCTAACCTAACCTAACCTAACCTAACCTAACCTAACCTAACCTAACCTAACCTAACCTAACCTAACCTAACCTAACCTAACCTAACCTAACCTAACCTAACCTAACCTAACCTAACCTAACCTAACCTAACCTAACCTAACCTAACCTAACCTAACCTAACCTAACCTAACCTAACCTAACCTAACCGAGTACGCGTCCATCCGCGGTCAAGGGAGGCACGAAAACATAGTCGCTCCACGTAAAAAATTCAGTAAAATAGGAAAAAGTGAAGTTATATTGACGTGCGATACACCAAATTGTGCAGAAATACGCCCCGCACACGACTGTGAAAGTGTTTCAGGAATTCCTGAAAAACTGTGAAAGATAGAGGGGCCTCCGAGAAAACAGCAAAAAAACAAGTACCACGTGGCCACGAGGTACTTGAATTAGACAGTTTTTAAAAAAGTGAGTAATAGACTAATAAAGACCATATACAGTGAACTCTCATCCCGTTAACACTAGAATTTTAGGACCCCGGGATCCTGAGATAAAACAGTTATAAAACCTCAACTTAAAAGTGTCAGTGTACCAAAACAATAAGTGACGCGTGGGTTTTGAATCAACAGCAAGATAAAGGACTTGATAGACAATAAGAAACAATTTTTTGTGTATTTTTACCCCCCTCCAAACTGTAAATAAAGCGAAAAAACTGATTTTCTCTTCCCCCTCCATTAAAAAGTGTTAGTGATCGCATAGCAAAATTTTAATAATTGGATAACCTGCGCACCGTCTGCTGGCACGTTTTCCCGCTTACAAACTGGGAATCGGAGCAACCGTTCCGGAGATATAGTCTCGGGAATACTTTCCCGAAGGATCTCTGGGGTGCGTGACCGGACGGGGCAGTGGTGACGGGGAACAGCTGGGGCTTGTCGAGCTGAGTGCTCCGAGCCCAAGAACGAGCCAAATCGGACCAGGGACGACCGAGAAATCGAGGAAATAAAATTTTGCCATATTTCGGCCGCCATCTTGGAATTTTTGTTTCGTCGATTTCTCGAAAACTACTCATCGGATTTTGGTGCGGTTTCGACTGGAGACACACTCGAGGGGTCCTCTATTAGTATCCGGTGAAGAACCTCGAAAATACAGACCTCAAAATTTTCGCCCAAATTCGCCCAGGGCGAAGTTCTCCGGACTTAGCCCAACACGGGAGACTTTTTCCTGGTCTCCTGGGACGCCTGGGGGCCGAGATATCGAGGAATCTCTGAGCGGCGGCCATCTTGGATTTCCCTAGGGCGGCCCGCCCACAGACATTGGAGTGCCATATCTCGGCGGCCACTCGTCGTAGAAGACTGGGATTTTCGCTGGAGTGCTTCCCCCGACCCCAGCTACCATCTGAGCCAAGTTCGATCAACATCAGGAACTTTGGATTTCTCGGGAATTCTTGGGATTTTTCTCGGCGGAACATCGTGAGGTCAGTCTCGGAGAGGTGAACAAAACTTCTCCCGTGGTTCTGCGACGCCTGAAACGGGAGATATAGATTTTTGAAAATTTTTGCGGCCATTTTGTCCGCCATCTTGGAAATCTTCTAACCTTCGTAACTCCCGAACCAGGCATCGTAGAAGCTTGGGGTTTTCACTATTAGTATAAGCGAACAGGGGACTACAAGCTGGACCAGACTTTAGGTAGAGTCGTTGTAAAATTATAGAGAATAGGTAGAGTCGCGGACGGAAGTGTAGCAGAGTGAAGGCAAAGTAAAAAGTAAAGCAAGTAAGTTAGAGTCATTGCAAAAATAAAGTAGAGTTAACAGGTAGAGAAAAAACTACTCACCCTGGTAGAGCAGAAACCTTCTGAGCACCTCGCCGCCGCCGTCCGCCGCTCGCCACCTTGCACCATCTGAAACAGAAAACAAAATTAATAAATAAATATTACTGTATCCTGTCCTTATATCGTCCTAGATTGTTATTAGAACTAAGTAAACCTGTTTATATTATAAGCGAATTGACAATTAATGTTTAACATTAAATTCATAACAGCAATCTTGACTGCAAACTGTTATTTGTATGATTATACTGTGTTGTTAGGTTTATTTTATTGTTTATTTTATTATTGTATTTTATTCAATTCTGTGTTCATATTTTGACATCGGCCATTTACACCGATACCGACCACGTGTCTGTGACACAAGTATAGACCTAGCTAATACTATTCTACAGATTAATTTAGATTTCCCTCTAAACTTAGCCTGTGACTTGACCGCGGGGCGTTCTAACCACAATTAAAATGTTTTCCACCCCACCGCCGCAAAGAAAGACAGACAAAGAGGAAGATGGAGCCTCAGCACCAGAGGCCATAGTGGAATCTGACTTGCTGGACTTCGGTCCCCCCACTGGGCTGGCATCGGACACAACAGACGACGGAACCGGAGCGAGGGCAAAACGAGGACTGGTTTTGAAGCTACCGAGCGTTAAGGCGAGCGTGGACGGTTGGGAGACAGTGGCAACCACCACCTCACAACCAGCCACGATGTCGCAGTCCAGGTTAGCAAGAAATACCACGTTCACGTTTAGTCCGCCCTCGCAAGATGCCACAAAGAGTACCTATCCAAATCGCCACGCGGAAGCTAGGGCCCGTCTTGTGCACGCGAAAGCAAGACTTAACGACGCGCGAAACCTCAAAAATGAAATAAAGACCAAAGTCGTAGCGGACCTAGACCGCCTATACCAACTGGTAAAGGAAGCGGAGGCGGATAGGGGAAAGGAAAAGGATAAGGAAAAAGAGAAAGACAAGAAGGAGAAAGAAAAGAAGAAAGGTGTGTCTCTGTCTCCAGAGCAGAAGAAAGAAGGAAGAGAACATGAAGGGAACGAGAGAGAACTTATTAGGAAATTGGAAGAGCATACAAGAAAACTAAATGAGAACTCCGAAAAAATTGACAGACTACAGCAAGCCCTTCAACAACAAAACGAGACCCAGGCGGTTCGCAGCTATGCGAGTGTGGCGGCGGACTCACCCAGGAGTCAGTCCTGGATGAGACCGGCGCTGCACTCCATAGTTGTGACCACCCAAGACGAAAGAGAAACAGGAGAGCAAGTCCTCGAGAAAATTAGGAAAGCAGTTAATGCGAAGGAGGGCGGGCTAAATATCGAAAGGGTAAGGAAAGCCAAAGACGGAAAAATAATCATGGGCTGTAGAACAGAGAAGGACAGAAACCTAATAAAAGAGAGACTGAGGAGGGATGGGAGAGAGCTCCAAGTTGAAGATGTAAAAAATAAGGATCCTCTCGTGGTACTGATGGACGTGATGAAATATAACACCGACGGTGATATCTTGGCGGCCATCAAAAACCAAAATGGGAACCTTATTCAAACAGATGGTAAACTAGAGATAGCTTATAAGAGGAGAGCAAGGAACCCACTCACCCACCATGTGGTTATGAGGGTCTCAACGCAAAACTGGAAAAAGATGACGGACGCGGGTCACCTGCACATTGACCTCCAACGTATAAGGGTTGCAGATCAGTCACCTTTGGTGCAGTGCTCACTCTGCCTTGGTTACGGCCATGGCAGGAGGTTCTGCACGGAGGCGCTGGAGAGGTGCAGCCATTGTGGAGGCCCGCACAAAAAAGACCAGTGTGAGGACTTCCTCACCGCGACACCACCAACCTGCTGCAACTGCTCCAAAGCCGGCATCGAAAACAAGGAGCATAACGCCTTCGACAAAGTATGTCCGGTAAGACGCAAGTGGGAGGCCTTAGCCAGGGCTTCCATAGCATACTGCTAAGGGCGCTCCCGGCACAATAAAACAGCACAAGCCATACCAGATGGTGCAAGTGAACCTACGCAGAAGCGAACTGGCGACGTCTGAACTAATGATAGAGGCACAGACTCGAAAGATCGCGGTAGCGCTGCTCCAGGAACCATATGTCGGTGCCATCAGCAGGATGAAGGGATATGGGGGGGCGAGGATTATACAAGCTCACAGTCAGATCGACGGTCCCGTCAAAGCGGCAGTCGTCGTATTTGACTCAGACCTCGATATAATACAATACCCAGACTACACCACCAATAACATAGTAGTAGTGAAAATCAAGACAGGAGCTTGGGAGGTCGTCGTCGTCTCATACTACTTTGAACCCGATCCAGCACCAATAGAGCCATACTTGGAGCAGCTAAAAACCATAACTCAAAATCTGAGGACGCAACAAATCCTGATTGGAGGCGACTCCAACGCAAAAAGCACTTGGTGGGGCAGCCTTGAGGTCGACCACAGAGGGGAGGACATGGCTGGTGCTCTGGAGGAGATGGGCTTCCAGGTACTCAACGAGGGAGACATGCCAACTTTTGAAGTCACGAGACGTGGCAAAACGTGCACAAGCCGAGTTGACGTAACGGCATGTAAGACGGAAATGCTCAACATGGTAGAGGACTGGAGAGTTGACGACGCCATGGTAGTCAGTTCAGACCACAACGCGATTCTTTTCAACATAAAACTAGAAAAAGCAAAAGGAATCAGCATTAAAAGAACCACTAGAAAATATAACACAAAAAAGGCAAACTGGGTCCATTTTCATGAGAAACTGGCCGAGTTAAGAGCCGCAAACAATTTAACAAAATCAGAAATAGACAACCTAACCTGCAAAATTAATTTAGAGAAAAAAGTAGAGTCATACATAGGCATAATAGTAAAAATTTGTGATGAAATCTTACCAAAAAGGAAGAGTGTTGAAAACTTGAACTTACCATGGTGGTCCGAAGAACTCGCAAACCTGAAAAGAAAAGTGCTTACCATGAAGAGAAGAATCCGATGCGCAGCGCCGAGGCGAAAGCAGAGAGTCATCGACGAGTACCTGGAAGCAAAAGAAGAATATGAAAATAAGGCAAAGAAGGATGCGATAGAGAGTTGGAAGGGTTTCTGCGAAAAACAGGAAAGGGAAGGAATGTGGGAAGGAATTTACAGGGTTATAAAATGTACAGGGAAAAGACAGGAAGACCTACCACTGACAGTAGACGGTAAAGTGCTGAGTGAAAAGGAGTCGGCAGAGGTTCTCGCCCACACGTTTTATCCAGAAGACCGAATGGAGGAGGATGAAGAGGAGCATCGACAAATAAGAACACGAGCTGAACAAGTAAACGCAACGGATAATGGTGAACATGATCCGCCGTTTACACTAGCTGAGTTGAGAGCCGCCGTCGATAGCTTCAACCCCAAGAAGGCACCAGGGTCTGATGGCCTTACAGCAGACATATGTAAGCAGGCAGTGCAAGCAGATCCGGAGCTATTCCTATCGCTGGTGAACAAATGTCTTGAGCTCAGCCACTTCCCCAAGATATGGAAAGAGGCAACAGTTATAGTGCTCCGGAAACCGGGGAAGAAAGATTACACAGTTCCGAAATCCTACAGACCTATCGGATTGTTGCCAGTGGTGGGAAAGGTCCTGGAGAAGATGATAGTGGCCAGGCTCAAATGGCATTTAGTCCCCAAGATCAGCACCCGCCAGTATGGATTCATGCCTCAGAGAAGCACCGAGGACGCCCTCTATGCCATGGTAAATCACATACGGCAGAAAATTGACCAGAAAAAACTCGTGGTAGTCGTATCACTAGACATAGAGGGCGCCTTCGACAGCGCCTGGTGGCCAGCAATAAGAGTTCGACTGGCGGAGGCCAATTGCCCCATCAACATTAGGAGGCTGCTGGACTCGTACCTTGAGGACAGGGGGGTGAGGGTGAGATACGCAGGTGAGGAAATCCCCAGGAAAACAACCAAAGGTTGCATCCAAGGGTCGATCGGTGGACCAATCCTGTGGAATCTTCTCCTCGACCCCCTGCTCAGGGAACTGGAGGACAGAGGGGACTACTGCCAAGCCTTTGCCGACGATGTCATCCTGATGTTCGAAGGAAGTACCGCAACCGAGATCCAGCGACGTGCAAATGCCGCTCTCGAACATGTTCGGGGGTGGGGTGTCCGAAATAAGCTAAAATTTGCTCCGCACAAAACGAACGCGATGTTGCTCACTAACAAGCTAAAGTACGACACTCCACACCTGACTATGGGAGGGATCGACATTTGCATGTCCAGAGAGATCAAGGTCCTGGGGCTCGTGATAGATGATAAACTGACGTTCAATAGCCATGTTGCAAACACATGCAGGAAGGCATTGAACGTCTATAAACAGCTGTCGCGAGCCGCAAGGATCAGTTGGGGACTTCATCCGGAGATTATCAGGGTGATATACACGGCCTGCGTCGAGCCAGTGGTGATGTACGCTGCCAGCGTTTGGGCCACAGCGGCTGGGAAACTGGGCGTGCAAAAGCAGCTCAATGTGGTACAGAGAGGATTTGCGCAAAGGCTTTGCAAAGCCTACAGGACTGTCTCCCTGAACTCTGCGTTGGCGTTGACTGGGATACTTCCCCTAGACCTAAGGATACAGGAGGCAGCTGCCCTGTATGAGGCCAAGAGGGGAGTGTCGCAGCCGGTGACACTAGCGGATAGGGAGGTGGAACAAATGGCTGCCTACCAAACGACACCACACCCAGCGGATCAG
Source organism: Idaea straminata (assembly GCA_951213275.1). Taxonomy (NCBI): domain Eukaryota; kingdom Metazoa; phylum Arthropoda; class Insecta; order Lepidoptera; family Geometridae; genus Idaea; species Idaea straminata. The sequence continues at coordinate 13,455,007 of OX577863.1, read as the reverse complement.
ACAGAGCTCCATTTTCAAAATCTGGATAGTGAAGAGCAGGTAGCAGAAAACAATAGACAGACTGTGAGAATATTCACAGATGGCAGCAAAATTGACGGGGGAGTAGGTGCGGCGTTATCCATATGGGATGACACCGTGGAAACCGGAACCCGGAAATTGAAGCTGTCTTCATACTGCTCTGTCTACCAGGCTGAGATGCTCGCTATCCGGGAAGCGACTCGCATTGCATTGAAAAATCCTGCAGATTGCTATGGGATTTACAGCGACTCGAGATCATCACTTGAGACGATCAGCAATCGGGGCGCTGTACATCCCTTAGCAATCGAGATCCGGAAGAATCTCGCAGAATGCAAAGCCCAAAATAAAGAGGTGGCACTCTTTTGGATTAAGGCACATGCGGGTTTCGAAGGAAATGAACGGGCAGACACGCTGGCAAAAGAAGCTGCCACAAAGACAAAACGAAGACCGGACTACGACGCTTGCCCAGTCTCACACGTCAAGCGACTAATCCGTACAGACACGTTGGAAAAGTGGAACCATAGGTATAAGTCAGCTGAAACTGCAGCAATCACGAAGATCTTCTTGCCGGAGGTGACCACTGCATACAAGGTCATCAATAAAATTGCGATGGATGGCGTCCTTACACAAATAATGACGGGGCACGGTGGGTTTTCCGAGTACTTGCACAGGTTCAAGTGCAAGGGAAGCCCATCGTGCATCTGCGATCCAAGCAATGACGAGAACATTATGCACATATTGCTGGAATGTCCCGTACATGGAAAAGAACGCTTCGACCTCCAGCAGCAATTAAACATACAATTAACAGCAGAAAACTTACCAAAAATACTAAAAAAGAAAACCGACAGGGACTTATTTTTAAGATATTGTACGGATATAGCAAAACAGGTAATTAAAAGAAACAAAACGGATACATAAAACTTTGCTAGCAATATATACTAAGTATATACTTGTGTAGCAATAGACACGTGATCGTATTGGTAAGATGTGTAAATAAGTCATGATGATATAATGACCATATCATCAATAAATAGTTGGCCAGTATAAAATAGGATAAAAAATGTATACCTAGATTAAGAATGTAAAAGTTTAAATGTACATGTATATGCTGTAGTTAAAACTAGATAAGAACCACCCCCTTTTGCAAATTGTCAATATTAATTATAAGTATCGATAACTAAACTAAAAATTAAGAGATATATGTATTAGAAAATAAATATACCTAGACCTAAGGCAAATTGTAAAACCCTAAGAAATTGTAAAAAATATTAAATAAATAAAACCCCATCCTCATAGATAACGCATGAAAGATGATTGTATAAAAGAAAGAACCCGTATGCAGAATAAAAGAGATGAATGAATAAAGTTGAATAAAGGCTCTGACCGCTGTTAGAGGGAAATAGATAGGACTTAGCTAGAGTCGCGGGCTACCCCATCGCGGTTTTTTTTTTAAAAAAAAAAAAAAAAAAAAAAAAAAAACCTAACCTAACCTAACCTAACCTAACCTAACCTAACCTAACCTAACCTTTTTTTTTTTTTTTTTTTTTTTTTTTTTTTTTTTTTTTTTGTTCGTGAGGAAAATGCATTGAACTGCATCCCCACCGTCCTGGGGGCGGAGCGGTGGGGTATGTGGGGCTCTCCGGCCGTGAAGCGGCCGGCCTACCCACTAAAAACCTCACGGCGGCCTTCCTCAGGCATCTGGGGGGGTCCCGGGATCGCTTAAGCGCACCGGAACCCTCCCGCCTTCGCCCCCCCAATCACTTAGGGGGGCCCTCTCCCGGGGGAGCCTGACAGAGGCTCAACCCCGCAGGGGAACGCCGTTTCGATCCACGCCGTGTAAAGATGGCGCGGAGCGAGACGGGGCCCCCTCGACGACACCACCCGCCGCACCGGCGGTGTCATCCCGGGCCGCTACCACGGGCACATCAACCCCAACGATGTACCCGCACGCAAGCCCGGCGCGGCGGCTAGCCAAGCTATGTGGCCCGCCGCCGCCTCCTGCGAGCGGGATCAATTTTCAATTTTCAATTTCAAAAGATCTTTATTAAGCATAAGATAAAAATTATAAAATACAATTCTAAGTGTAAAATATCCTTAAAGAATGCATTAACATTAAATATATAAATCGTTTTATGCTGTTTTAAACAAATAAAACTTGCGGAAATGAAAAAAAGTAATGGGTCATTAGAGTAATAAAATTAAATATTGATTGCTAAGTAGATAATTAATTTAAATTAGGTACATTATGTTAACTTTAGTCTCAGTATAACATTTGATTTCATAGAATTAAGATTGAATAAGTCGAAATAAATATATTATAGGGGGTAGGTAATTAAAATGTTTGCCGGCGGAGCGGCGAACGCCGACGGCGCACTCACAGATCACAGCAGCAAGAACCCACCTATAACTAGGTGAGCATGCGCACACACCGACCGGCCGTCGTCAATGTCACAGTCACCCGCGCCACTCTCGCCCCATATCCCTAGATAAAAAGGGCCAGAATCGCACGTGCGACGCAGTTAACGCACCCACTCGGTGCATGCGTGCGCCCGAACGATCTTCGGTATTCCTCGGCAAGCGTCGACCGATACCTACTCATTGCACTCAAGAAATAAGTGATGGGGTAACTTATATCGACAATATTTGTCGAAAAATGGTAAATTACGTGCTCGGGATTTACAAATATTTTTAATTAATTTATTTTTATTCTTAGGGTTGGTATGTAGGTAAAACTTTTTTGACAGTTTATATATAAAACATTTTAAGTGTGGTAAACCAATTTCAAGGTGTAGTTTGTGTAGGTTAGTACGGAATTTAGTGTTGTAAGCTCGTTTTACTGCAATGTTTTGAATAACCTGAAGTTTTTTAATATTAGTGGCACAAGTACTGCTCCATACAGGGCAAGCATACGTAATGCAGGGTCGAATTAATGTGCGGTAAATGCACAGCTTGGTGTAACTACTGAGACATGCTTTGCGATTCAAGATTGGATTGAATGCATTTAATGCCTTCAAACCCTTATTTCGTAAGCATAACGTATTTTGAGTCCAGTTCAATTTGTCATCTAAGATCACTCCCAGATATTTCACATTTTTACTCCACGGAATTCTAAAGTCATTTATTTTAAGTTTACGCGTTACAGGTTTTATTTTTCTTGTAAATAAAATTGCTTCAGTTTTTGAAGCGTTGATTTGAAGCTTCCATTTATGAAAGAATTCAAGAAGGCTATCCAATGAAAGTTGGAGGCGGCTTATAATGAGGTCTATATCGTCTGATGTACTAAACGACGCCGTATCGTCAGCAAAACAGGCAAGATTTGTTCGCCTTTGAATGGGTATATCGTTTAAAAATATTAAAAATAGGTAGGGACCAAGGATTGAACCCTGAGGTACTCCAGCAGGGACTGATCTAGGGGAAGATGAGCAGCTAGCAATACGGACAAGAAATGTTCTGTCAGACAAATAAGATTTTATCAGTTTGACTATTGATAGCGGTACGTCTAATAGTAGAAGTTTATGCAAAAGTGCGTCGTGCCAAACGGTATCAAACGCCTTTTCTATATCTAATAAGAACATACCTGTGGACTCGTTCATATGTTGCGAGCGGGATCGGCTCTCTCCCGATCCCGCTCGGCGCTCTCCTTCTGGAGCATTACTGCCTCGCAGAAGGAGAGCGCTGCCTCCCAACCCTCCTCACTCTCCAGCATGGCCGCGACCAATGCTGGAGGGGACAGATCTCGCCCGATGACGTCGACCAGGACTCGACGCTCAGACTCCCACGCGGGGCAGTCTTCCAGCGTGTGCTGGGCGGAGTCCCGGTCGGAAGCGCAATGGTGGCACTGTGTCGTTTCCTCCCTCCCGATTCGGTTCAGATACTCACCGAAGCAACCGTGTCCGGTGAGTATCTGAGTCAATCTGTAGGTGACCTCGCCTTTTCTGCCGATCCAGGCCTCGAAGTTGGGCAGGACGGCACCGACAGCGCGTTGGCGCGCACAGCCCTGTCGTTCCAGCTGCGCGCGCCAGTCCCTCAAGGCCTGTCGGTGCGCGTCCCGCCGGAGCATTCCTTGCGCGGGTTCTAGCGCGTACCCCCCGTCTCCTCCACCCTGGTCGATGCCTCGCCGCGCATCATAGACGGCGGCGTCCATCTTGGCCAGGATTTGGAAAGGGGGGGAACGGGCCAGAACCGTCGCCGCCTCGAACGAAATCGTCCGGTAGGCTCGTACGATCCGCATGGCCATTAGCCGCTGCAGGCTCCTCAACAGAGCTCCGCAGCGGCAGGACCTCGTGAGGTCGTTGGACCACACGGGGGCCCCGTACAGCGCCACGGATCGTATGACGCCACCGTATAGGCGGCGAACTCCTTCCCGCGGTCCCCCGAGGTTGGGCAGCAGGCGATGTAACGCACCTGCTATCCTGCGCGCTCGGGGGACCAGGCGCACGAAATGCTCCTCGAAACTCCATCGGCTGTCCAGGGTGAGGCCTAGGTACTTGATGTACCGCCCCACCTGGACTTCGGCGTCACCTACACGGATTCGCGAGTTGGGGGGTTCCTGGCCTCGTCTGAGGCGGTGGAACCATAGCGCCTCGCACTTGTGAGGCGCTATCTCTAGGCCCAGCTCGCGAATCGCCCGCACGACACATGCCACCCCCAGCTCGGCAAGCCTGAGCGTTCGCCCGAAGTCAGCGCCGGTGGCGACAACGAGAGTGTCATCCGCATAGCAGACGACACTCACGTCACCGGGAAGACTGGTGCGAAGGACCGCATCATATGCGAGGTTCCATAGCAGGGGGCCCAAGACGGACCCCTGCGGAACCCCGCACGTAATCTCCCGTTCCGTCTCCGTCCCGTTTCGACCGGTAATCCTGACGCGTCTGTCGCGAAGGTAGGCCCCGATGATTGCCCGCAAGTAGGGAGGCACGCCGTGATAAACCAGTGCCTCCCTAATTGCCTGCCACGGGAGGGTTCCGAAAGCGTTGACGATGTCCAGGGACACCGCCAGCGCAACCCCCCCTGAACGGACTGCCGATTCCGAAAGGGAGCGGACGAGGCGGACAGCGTCCACGGTCGACCGCCCCGGCCGGAATCCGAACTGGCAGTCCGATAGATCTGGGCCTACTCGCGACAGGTGCCCGCTGATACGATCGGAGATAACTCTTTCGAAGAGCTTCCCCGTCTCGTTCAGCAGGCATATCGGTCGAAACGACGACGGAGACTCGGCGGTCCTTCCCTCCTTCCTCAGGAGCACCAGTCTCGCTGACTTCCACTCGAGGGGGAACACGGATAGGCGGAGGCAGTCGTTGAAGAGCTGCCTCAGCCGGTTCCCTAAGACCTTCAGAGCCAGCACAAGCACCCTGCCCGGAACACCATCCGGGCCGGGTGCGGTGGAGCGGGATGCCAGCCGCCTAACGGCCAGCTCGAGCTCGGCCCCCGTCACCCTCAGATCATCGGACCAAAAATCTCGATCCGGCGACAAGGGAGGGTGACTGGAGGGACTGTCCTGGACCCTTGGGAAGAGTGTTGCTACGACTCTCCCCACGAAGTTGGGGTCCAGGGTTTCCGTCAACGGAGGGACCCACGGTCTGAGCTTGCCCAGTACCATCTTGTACGGGCGCCCCCATGGATCCCTATCCAGTCCCTCCACGAGCTCGTTCCAGGACCGCTCCTTGGCCTCAGCGATTGCGATGCTGAGGGCGTGGGCTGCGGTCCCGTATTCCCGCCTGGCTCTTAGGGTCTCCTCTAGTGAGGCTTGCCTTCTCCTTCGGGCTCTTTGGTACTGGCGTCGCGCAGCCACGACCGATCGTCGAAGCCGCGCGATCTCCTCGCTCCACCAGTACACAGAGCCCCGCTGGGGCGGCCTGGCTCGGGGCATCGAGACGTCACAGATGGACGTCATTGTGTCCCGGAACCAGGCGGCTTGCGCCTCCGGATCGGGCGAGATCTGTTCCTCCGTCCAGTCCGCGACGTTGGCGGCGGCTACGGCCATGTCTCGGTCGAGCCGCTTGAGAGACCAACGTCGCGGAGGGCTGCGGTCCTGGCGTGGGCGGATAGGGTGGCGGAGGGATACATCGAATACGATGTATAGGTGGTCCGATAGCGTGACCGCCTCCTCCGCCACCCTCCATCCTGTAACTGTGTGCGAGGCTGAGGGAGTCGCCCATGACAGGTCCACGATCGACTCCCCCTGCCATCGCCTACAGGTACGGGCCGAACCTCGGTTTAGCAACCGGAGGTCCAGCCCTGCCGCCCACTCCAGAAGCGTCTCTCCCCTAACGTTGTCCAGGGTGTCCCCCCACTCTTTCGAGCGGGAGTTGAAGTCACCCAGGACGAATACCTGGCGGGGGGCGCAGCCGCGAATGCAGCTCGCCAGCTCCTCCAGGTATGCCTCGAAAGCAGCGAGGCCGCTGTTAGGGGAGATGTAGCAGCCCACCATGGCCGTGGACCCCCACTCCACGGCCACGTAACCCGGCCCTTTTGCGATGAGGGAGCAATGGAGATGGTCACCCCCCGCCCAATAGATGCTGACCAAGCCCAAGTCGTCCCCGAACCACCTGGGGTTGTCCGGGACGGAGTAGGGCTCGGCGACTACCGCCAGGCCAACCGACCACTCCGCGAGCGTTTGGAGCAGGAGATCCTGCGCCGCTCGGCGGTGGTTCAGGTTGACCTGCAGCACACGGACGTGGGGAGCCATTAGGAGGTCTCCATTACTTCCTCACTCCCCTGGGCCGGGGAAGGGGGCTGGACTGGCCCCTTCTTCTTCTTGTATTTAGGCGGGGAGCACCTCTTGGTCCCCAGCCGGTGGTCGGCGGCCCGCCCTAGGTCCGCGCAGACCGGGCAATGGGGGGCGGACGCTGTGCAATGACGGGCAATGTGCCCCGTCTCACCGCACCTGTAACAGCGTCCGCTCCTGTCCACGGTGTTGGGGCACATTACTCTGACGTGCCCCACTTCGAGGCACTGGTAACACTGCAACGGCCGTGCTGCCAGTGCCTCTACTCTCGCCGCGGTCCACCCTATTTGTATCCGTCCTTGGGCGGCCACCTTCCTGACGGCCCCGACCGGGCAGCGGACCCAAGCGGTCCCTAACCGTGATGGGGCGGTTCGGATCTCCCCGATCTTGATATCGGTCGGGGAGCATCCGCCCGCCTCGGCGATCGCCGCCGTGACATCCGCGGGGGTGATGGACTCATCTAGGTCCATCACCCGCAAGTCGCCCATTTTGCACGGGCGCGAGATGAGTGCGCCCGTGTCGGCAAGGACCTCCCTCATTTTTTCCGCCAGGGCGTCGGCTTTGGCGGGGCTCTCGGGACCGGGGACCTCCAATAGGAGAGCCCCGGTGGCCGCCTTCCTCTGCCTTACGCCCCCCACGATGCCAAGGTCCGCTAGTTTGATGCGGGCCTTGGCGGCCGTCATAACTGCAGCGATCGTGGTCTCGGCGCCTTCAGGCACCGTGACCACAACCGCCGCACATGTGGGGGGTTTGGGCTGCCCCTTCTTCTTCTGAGGGGTGGGAGCGGCCTGGGTCCGTGGTGTTGGACCAGCGACCTGTTGCTTGGCGCTGGCGGCCGCCTTTCGGCCGACCACCGTTGCCCAGGTGCCGCTCTGTGCCCCCCGCTCCGCCGAGGGCCCCGCCAAAGCTGGGACTGGCGGAGCCTGTGATGGTGCCATTCCCCTCTTTGCCCTCCTTTTCTTCCTTCTCTGGGACTTCGTCAGCGTCTCTTGGGGAATTTCCCCCTCTCGACGCCGACTCTGTCCCAGGGGAGGTCTCCTTCCCATCTCAGGGAAGAGACGGCCCATAAGCTCGGACTGAAAACGGGCGTACTCTCGGTCCATAATGGCTGAGAGCTGGCTCCAGTCCGAGCTTGGTTGGGGGGCTGACGCCGTCAGCTGAGGTGTCGGCGCGGGCGCCCCCCTTTGTGGACCGTCTCGTCCCTTTTTTGTTTTGGCCAGTGTCGGCGCTGCCGGGGCAGGCAAACCTTCCCGGTGCGGCCGCGGCACCCGAGCTCTTCCGGGCGCCACATGAGATGGCGCCGCAGCCGGGGGATGTGAGGCACCCCTCCGAAGCTCAGCCAACTCGCTGGCCAGCACCTCGATGCGGGCGTAGAGCTGGTCGATCAGGGAACGAGTCCTCTCGTTCTCCCGATCCCGAGTCTCCGCCCGCACGCACAGTTCGGCTGCGCAGGTCTTTAATGTGACGAAGGCGGACCGAACGGACTTCACCACTTCCGCCTTGGAGCTCTTCGGCTTATCGACTGTCTTCTCTACGGCCGATAGACAGGAGAAGAGCTCCGAGCCGATGTCCGCAGACGCTCGTTCTCCGATTCCCTCCGTTTCAGCGGCCGGTTGCGTCGCTTCCTGCTCCACGCTGGCGTCGTCCGCTTTCCTCCTTCTGATCACCATGGGCCTCCCGTCATCATCGGCAGGACGCTGCGGTTTGCGCTTTCGCGCCCGCAGAGTTCCACCGATGGAGGAGGAGATAGAGACGCCGGACATACCGTCGCTGTCCCCATCATTCCCCCTTCCGGCCCTAAGCCTCGGGCAAGGAGTGCCTGGTCTAGCAAATCGCAAGACCAGGCTCTCCTCCGAGGTCGTCCTTGAATGAGACCGGGAGCGAACGAAACTCGCCCCCGACCTCCTTGTGTCAAATCCAGTGGTGGGATCATCGACCGCACAAGATGTTTGTGTGGTCGGAACATCCACCGTCTCCTCCTTGTCTTCTCCGGTACGCGACCGAGGCCGCGAGGCAGTGTTGGCCCCCCCCGTATACGTGGGGCCAGCCGCCCTGAAAAGGGCAGCACGGGATTCCCCAGCAATGTTGCTGGGACCCGCCCGGGGATCATTTTCGCACTGCTTCTTCATATTGGTTTTTTGTCCAGTTAACGTCTGGGACCCGACGTTGATGCCCTTGGGGCCGACCTCCGCGCCGACCATACATCCCCTCGCCAGGCACCAGAGCTTGGGATTTACGGATTTTTTAAAGTGGTTTTACTCCACGCAGTCCCTTGGGACCCCCGTTCCTCTCCGTTGAGGGTTACGGGTTGGGCCGATCGGGGGGGTTTACAACCCCTGATCCGTCGCCCCTTACATGGGTCAGGCCGAGCGGAAGGGTTTGTAACCGCAATCCGTCGCCCCTTCCCAAAGCTACCACCACGGGCCAAGCCGATCGGGGGGGTTGGCAACCCCTTGTCCGTCGCCCTGGCCCACAACTACCACCTAGGGTCGGGCCGAACGGGGGGGTTCATAACCCCTAGTCCGTCGCCCCTCCCTTAATCCACCATCGGTCGGGCCGAACGGGGGGGTTCATAACCCCTGGTCCGTCGCCCCAACTCACCATCACTTGCACGTCCACTCTGCCCTCTGCTATTCAGAGGGACAGGCGGAGCGCCCTCCGGGGACCACTTCGCTTCACTGCAGGCTGGATTGCCTGCAGCTACTGGCCCCCCCGCCACGACAAGGCGTGGTCCCATGGGGGGGAACCTAACCTAACCTAACCTAACCTTTTTTTTTTTTTTTTTTTTTTTTTTTTTTTTTTTTTTTTTTTTTTTTTTTTTTTTTTTTTTTTTTTTTTTTTTTTGGCCTGGGGAAACCCGGTCGGGTACCACTCCGTTGTTGGGGCCAACGAAGTGGTTATGTCGGGCTCCAACCGACTAAAACCCCAGGGTGCTCCGTCTCGATGCCTATTGTCGGGGCTACCGGCATCGCTTTCGCATTCATCAGCAGCCCCGACGGCATTTGTCCGTGAGGACCCTCCTCTTACGAGGCTTTCGCCCCTCCCCCCTTGTTGCGACGCACCAGAGCACTTGGCACGTCGCAACCTCCTTCTCGGGGACCAAGCGGATGGACGCCAGACAGCCCCATGCCTGGACGCCCATGGTCCCCTGCGATGGGTCAGATAAGTAGCCCCATCGCCAGCCACTCCGGTCGCAGAGGACAGGGAAAGCGGCAACAACACACCGACAGTCCTCTTCCTCTGCGACCCCACCGCGTCCGCCATCTAACGGTGGCGGCCCCGTCAGGGCCACGGAAGGTAGGGGAAACGGCTCACCGCAATACCGGCAACCCTCTCCCGCCGTGGCCCTTACTCCTCAGTTGCGGTGCAGCCCATACTACACCGCAACCCGCCTCAGTCGCAGTACCGCCCATACAGCACTGCGACCTACCTCTAGTACCGCTCGCACCGGACTTTGCGGGGAAGTCGGTGGAGCGGTCCCTCTCGGGCTAGCCAGCTCCTCCAGCCTGGCTTGGCCCTGGGTTCCTCTTGGCTTCACCGTGGTTGGCAAGGCCACGATTACTAAGCCCCCCCGCCACGACAAGGCGGGAACCCTCGGGGGGGAACCTTTTTTTTTTTTTGTTCGTGAGGAAAATGCATTGAACTGCATCCCCACCGTCCTGGGGGCGGAGCGGTGGGGTATGTGGGGCTCTCCGGCCGTGAAGCGGCCGGCCTACCCACTAAAAACCTCACGGCGGCCTTCCTCAGGCATCTGGGGGGGTCCCGGGATCGCTTAAGCGCACCGGAACCCTCCCGCCTTCGCCCCCCCAATTACTTAGGGGGGCCCTCTCCCGGGGGAGCCTGGCAGAGGCTCAACCCCGCAGGGGAACGCCGTTTCGATCCACGCCTTACAAAAGTGACGTGGAGCGAGACGGGGTCCCCTCGACGACACCACCCGCCGCACCGGCGGTGTCATCCCGGGCCGCTACCACGGGCACATCAACCCCAACGATGTACCCGCACGCAAGCCCGGCGCGGCGGCTAACCAAGCTATGTGGCCCGCCGCCGCCTCCTTCGAGCGGGATCGGCTCTCTCCCGATCCCGCTCGGCGCTCTCCTTCTGGAGCATTACTGCCTCGCAGAAGGAGAGCGCTGCCTCCCAACCCTCCTCACTCTCCAGCATGGCAGCGACCAATGCTGGAGGGGACAGATCTCGCCCGATGACGTCAACCAGGACTCGACGCTCAGACTCCCACGCGGGGCAGTCTTCCAGCGTGTGCTGGGCGGAGTCCCGGTCGGAAGCGCAATGGTGGCACTGTGTCGTTTCCTCCCTCCCGATTCGGTTCAGATACTCACCGAAGCAACCGTGTCCGGTGAGTATCTGAGTCAATCTGTAGGTGACCTCGCCTTTTCTGCCGATCCAGGCCTCGAAGTTGGGCAGGACGGCACCGACAGCGCGTTGGCGCGCACAGCCCTGTCGTTCCAGCTGCACGCGCCAGTCCCTCAAGGCCTGTCGGTGCGCGTCCCGCCGGAGCATTCCTTGCGCGGGTTCTAGCGCGTACCCCCCGTCTCCTCCACCCTGGTCGATGCCTCGCCGCGCGTCATAGACGGCGGCGTCCATCTTGGCCAGGATTTGGAAAGGGGGGGAACGGGCCAGAACCGTCGCCGCCTCGAAAGAGATCGTCCGGTAGCCTCGTACGATCCGCATGGCCATTAGCCGCTGCAGGCTCCTCAACAGAGCTCCGCAGCGGCAGGACCTCGTGAGGTCGTTGGACCACACGGGGGCCCCGTACAAGGCCACGGATCGTACGACGCCACCGTAGAGGCGGCGAACTCCTTCCCGCGGTCCCCCGAGGTTGGGCAGCAGGCGATGTAACGCACCTGCTATCCTGCGCGCTCGGGGGACCAGGCGCACGAAATGCTCCTCGAAACTCCATCGGCTGTCCAGGGTGAGGCCTAGGTACTTGATGTACCGCCCCACCTGGACTTCGGCGTCACCTACACGGATTCGCGAGTTGGGGGGTTCCTGGCCTCGTCTGAGGCGGTGGAACCATAGCGCCTCGCACTTGTGAGGCGCTATCTCTAGGCCCAACTCGCGAATCGCCCGCACGACACATGCCACCCCCAGCTCGGCAAGCCTGAGCGTTCGCCCGAAGTCAGCGCCGGTGGCGACAACGAGAGTGTCATCCGCATAGCAGACGACACTCACGTCACCGGGAAGACTGGTGCGAAGGACCGCATCATATGCGAGGTTCCATAGCAGGGGGCCCAAGACGGACCCCTGCGGAACCCCGCACGTGATCTCCCGTTCCGTCTCCGTCCCGTTTCGACCGGTAATCCTGACGCGTCTGTCGCGAAGGTAGGCCCCGATGATAGCCCGCAGGTAGGGAGGCACGCCGTGATAAACCAGTGCCTCCCTAATTGCCTGCCACGGGAGGGTTCCGAAAGCGTTGACGATGTCCAGGGACACCGCCAGCGCAACCCCCCCTGATCGGACTGCCGATTCCGAAAGGGAGCGGACGAGGCGGACAGCGTCCACGGTCGACCGCCCCGGCCGGAATCCGAACTGGCAGTCCGATAGATCTGGGCCTACTCGCGACAGGTGCCCGCTGATACGATCGGAGATAACTCTTTCGAAGAGCTTCCCCGTCTCGTTCAGCAGGCATATCGGTCGAAACGACGACGGAGACTCGGCGGTCCTTCCCTCCTTCCTCAGGAGCACCAGTCTCGCTGACTTCCACTCGAGGGGGAACACGGATAGGCGGAGGCAGTCGTTGAAGAGCTGCCTCAGCCGGTTCCCTAAGACCTTCAGAGCCAGCACAAGCACCCTGCCCGGAACACCATCCGGGCCGGGTGCGGTGGAGCGGGATGCCAGCCGCCTAACGGCTAGCTCGAGCTCGGCCCCCGTCACCCCCAGATCGTCGGACCAAAGATCTCGATCCGGCGACAAGGGAGGGTGACTGGAGGGACTGTCCTGGACCCTTGGGAAGAGTGTTGCTACGACTCTCCCCACGAAGTTGGGGTCCAGGGTTTCCGTCAACGGAGGGACCCACGGTCTGAGCTTGCCCAGTACCATCTTGTACGGGCGCCCCCATGGATCCCTATCCAGTCCCTCCACGAGCTCGTTCCAGGACCGCTCCTTGGCCTCAGCGATTGCGATGCTGAGGGCATGGGCCGCGGTCCCGTATTCCCGCCTGGCTCTTAGGGTCTCCTCTAGTGAGGCTTGCCTTCTCCTTCGGGCTCTTTGGTACTGGCGTCGCGCAGCCACGACCGCTCGTCGAAGCCGCGCGATCTCCTCGCTCCACCAGTACACAGAGCCCCGCTGGGGCGGCCTGGCTCGGGGCATCGAGACGTCACAGATGGACGTCATTGTGTCCCGGAACCAGGCGGCTTGCGCCTCCGGATCGGGCGAGATCTGTTCCTCCGTCCAGTCCGCGACGTTGGCGGCGGCTACGGCCATGTCTCGGTCGAGCCGCTTGAGAGACCAACGTCGCGGAGGGCTGCGGTCCTGGCGTGGGCGGATAGGGTGGCGGAGGGATACATCGAATACGATGTATAGGTGGTCCGATAGCGTGACCGCCTCCTCCGCCACCCTCCATCCTGTAACTGTGTGCGAGGCTGAGGGAGTCGCCCATGACAGGTCCACGATCGACTCCCCCTGCCATCGCCTACAGGTACGGGCCGAACCTCGGTTTAGCAACCGGAGGTCCAGCCCTGCCGCCCACTCCAGAAGCGTCTCTCCCCTAACGTTGTCCAGGGTGTCCCCCCACTCTCTCGAGCGGGAGTTAAAATCACCCAGGACAAATACCTGGCGGGGGGCGCAGCCGCGAATGCAGCTCGCCAGCTCCTCCAGGTATGCCTCGAAAACAGCGAGGCCGCTGTTAGGGGAGATATAGCAGCCCACCATGGCCGTGGACCCCCACTCCACGGCCACGTAACCCGGCCCTTTTGCGATGAGGGAGCAATGGAGATGGTCACCCCCCGCCCAATAAATGCTGACCAAGCCCAAGTCGTCCCCGAACCACCTAGGGTTGTCCGGGACGGAGTAGGGCTCGGCGACTACCGCCAGGCCAACCGACCACTCCGCGAGCGTTTGGAGCAGGAGATCCTGCGCCGCTCGGCGGTGGTTCAGGTTGACCTGCAGCACACGGACGTGGGGAGCCATTAGGAGGTCTCCATTACTTCCTCACTCCCCTGGGCCGGGGAAGGGGGCTGGACTGGCCCCTTCTTCTTTTTATTCTTTGGCGGGGAACACTTTTTGGTCCCCAGCCGGTGGTCGGCGGCCCGCCCTAGGTCCGCGCAGACCGGGCAATGGGGGGCGGACGCTGTGCAATGACGGGCAATGTGCCCCGTCTCACCGCACCTGTAACAGCGTCCGCTCCTATCCACGGTGTTGGGGCACTTTACTCTGACGTGCCCCAACTCGAGGCACTGGTAACACTGCAACGGCCGTGCTTCCAGTGCCTCTACTCTCGCCGCGGTCCAACCTATCTGCACCCGCCCTTGGGCGGCCACCTTTCTGACGGCCCCGACCGGGCAGCGGACCCAAGCGGTCCCCAAGCGTGATGGGGCGGTGCGGATCTCCCCGATCTTGATATCTGTCGGGGAGCATCCGCCCACCTCGGCGATCGCTGCCGTGACGTCCCCGGGGGTGATGGACTCGTCTAGGTCCATCACCCGCAGATCCCCCATTTTACACGGGCGCGAGATGAGCGCGCCCGTGTCGGCGAGGGCCTCCCTCATCTTCACAGCCAGGGCGTCGGCCTTGGCGGAGCTCTCGGGACCGGGGACCTCCAATAGGAGAGCCCCGGTTGCCGCCTTTCTCTGCCTTACGCCCCCCACGATGCCAAGGTCCGCTAGTTTGATGCGGGCCTTGGCGGCTGTCATGACCGCAGCGATCGTAGTCTCGGCGCCTTCTGGCACCGTGACCACAACCGCCGCACATGTGGGGGGTTTGGGCTGCCCCTTCTTCTTCTGAGGAGTGGGGACGGCCTGGGTCCGTGGAGCAGCAACCTGTTTGGCACGGGCGGCCGCCTTTCGGCCGACCACCGTTGCCCAGGTGCCGCTCTGTGCCACCCGCTCCGTCGAGGGCCCCGCCAAAGCTGGGACTGGCAGAGCCTGTGATGCCATTCCCCTCTTTGCCCTCCTTTTCTTCCTTCTCTGGGACTTAATCAGCGTCTCTTGGGGAATTTCCCCCTCTCGACGCTGACTCTGTCCCAGGGGAGGTCTCCTTCCCATCTCGGGGAAGAGACGGCCCATAAGCTCGGACTGAAACCGGGCGTACTCTCGGTCCATAATGGCCGAGAGCTGGCTCCAGTCCGAGCTTGGTTGGGGGGCTGACGCCGTCAGCCGAGGTGTCGGCGCGGGCGCCCCCCTTTGTGGACCGTCTCGTCCCTTTTTCGTTTTTGCCGATTTCGGCGCTGCTGGGGCAGGCAAACCTCTCCGAGACGGACCCGGCGCCTGAGCCCTTCCGGGCGCCTCGAAAGTTGGCGCCGCAGCCGGGGGATGAGAGGCACCCCCTCCCCTCCTAAGCTCCGCCAACTCGCTGGCCAGCACCTCGATGCGGGCGTAGAGCTGGTCGATCAGGGAACGAGTCCTCTCGTTCTCCCGATCCCGAGTCTCCGCCCTCACGCACAGTTCGGCTGCGCAGGCCTTCAGGGTGATGAAAGCGGACCGAACCGACTTCACCACTTCCGCCTTGGAGCTCTTCGGCTTATCGACCGTCTTCTCTACGGCCGATAGACAGGAGAAGAGCTCGGAGCCGATGTCCGCAGACGCTCGTCCGTCGATTCCTTGGGCGGCCGGTTGGGTCGCCTCCCGCTCCACGCTGGCATCGTCCTCTACTCTCCGCCTCACGACCATGGGCCTCCCGTCGTCATCGGCTGGACGCTGTGGTTTGCGCTTTCGCGCCCGCAGAGTACCGCCGATGGAGGATGAAATAGAGACCGCAGACATAGCGTCGCTGTCCCCATTATCCCCCGTCCCAGCCCTTGGCCTCGGGCAAGGAGTGCCTGGTCTAGCAAACCGCAAGACCAGGCTCTCCTCTGAGGTCGTCCTTGAGTGAGACCGGGAGCGAACAAAACTCGCCCCCGATCTCCTTGTGTCCAGTCCAGTGTTGGTGGGATCATCGACCGCACAAAATGTTTGTGTGGTCGGAACGTCCACCGTCTCCTCCGTGTCTACTTCGGTGCGCGACCGAGGTCGCGAGGCAGTGTTGGCCCCCCCCGTATACGTGGGACCAGCCGCCCTGGAAAGGGCAGCACGGGATTCCCCAGCAATGTTGCTGGGACCCGCCCGGGGATTTGTTTCGCACTGCTGTTTTTTCATTTTGTTTTTTTGTCCAGTTATCGTCTGGGACCCGACGTTAGTGCCCTTGGGGTCGACCTCCGCGCCGACCATACATCCCCTCGCCAGGCACCAGAGCTTGGGATTTACGGATTTTTTAAAGTGGTTTACTCCACGCGGTCCCTTGGGACCCCCGTTCCTCTCCGTTGAGGGTTACGGGTTAGGCCGATCGGGGGGGTTTACAACCCCTGATCCGTCGCCCCTTACATGGGTCAGGCCGAGCGGAAGGGTTTGTAACCGCAATCCGTCGCCCCTTCCCAAAGCTACCACCACGAGCCAAGCCGATCGGGGGGGTTGACAACCCCTTGTCCGTCGCCCTGGCCCACAACTACCACCTAGGGTAGGCCGAACGGGGGGGTTCATAACCCCTAGTCCGTCGCCCCTCCCTTAATCCACCATCGGTTGGGCCGAACGGGGGGGTTCATAACCCCTGGTCCGTCGCCCCAACTCACCATCACTTGCACGTCCACTCTGCCCTCTGCTATTCAGAGGGACAGGCGGAGCGCCCTCCGGGGACCACTTCGCTTCACTACAGGCTGGATTGCCTGCAGCTACTGAGCCCCCCCGCCACGACAAGGCGTGGTCCCATGGGGGGGCGGGGGGGAACCTAACCTAACCTAACCTAACCTAACCTAACCTAACCTAACCTAACCTAACCTAACCCTCGGTCCGTCGTAGGGAGCGGTCGAGTCCACTCGGAGATGAAGCAAGTGTGTATCAAGTGGGTGTCGCTGAGGCACGGGCTCATCGGACTCATCGGTTGGTACTCATCGAAGCATGTGTGCGTCCAGCGGTGTCGCTGAAGCACGGGCTCATCGGATTCATCGGTCAATGCTCATCGGATTCATCGGTCAGTACTCATCGAAGCAGGAATGCGTCGGGCTGTGTCACCGAAGTGCGGGTTCATCGGATCCATCGGTCGGTACTCGTCGAGCGCCGTCGTTCGAAGCACCGACTCATCGGACTCATCGGCTTGATGCTCACCGAAGCGAGTGTGCGTCAAGCGGACTCATCGACTTGATGCTCACCGAAGCGAGTGTGCGTCAAGCTGACTCATCGGCTTGATGCTCACCGAAGCGAGTGTGCGTCAAGCGCCGTCATTGAAGCACTGGCTCATCGTACTCATCGGCTGGTACTCATCGAAGCCAGAGCTCATAGAACTTGGAGTTGAGGGAGCGGTCGAGTCCACACGGCGCTCCTCCTACGGATTGGGATTACAAACCGATGTAAGTGCGCGTCGGAACGGTGTCGCCGGAGCCCCGGTGCTTCGGCTCGACGCCGAAATCGGTGTGCATCAAGCAGTGTCGCTGGAGAGCCGGTGCTCCAGCTCGACGCTGTAGTTAGTCAGTGCGCGCGCGTTCATCGATGTAAGTGCGCGTCAAAACGGTGTCGCCGGAGCCCCGGTGCTTCGGCTTGACGCCGGAGTCGGTGTGCATCGGGCGGTGTCGCTGGAGAGCCGGTGCTCCAGCCCGACGCTGTAGTTAGTCAGTGCGCGCGCGTTCATCGATGTAAGTGCGCGTCAAAACGGTGTC
Organism: Idaea straminata; assembly: GCA_951213275.1. Lineage (NCBI taxonomy): Eukaryota > Metazoa > Arthropoda > Insecta > Lepidoptera > Geometridae > Idaea > Idaea straminata. The sequence continues at coordinate 13,437,407 of OX577863.1, read as the reverse complement.
GCCGGAGCCCCGGTGCTTCGGCTCGACGCGGGAATCGGTTTACGTCAGGAACAGTGAGTCGGGCGGTGTCGCCGGAGGGCCGGTCCTCCGGCTCGACGCCGTGGTCGGTGCGCGCGCGATCGCCGAAGTAGATACGCGTCAAAACGGTGTCGCCGGAGCCCCGGTGCTTCGGCTCGACGCCGAAATCGGGGTGCATCAAGCGGTGTCGCTGGAGAGCCGGTGCTCCAGCTCGATGCTGTAGTTAGTCAGTGCGCGCGCGTTCATCGATATAAGTGCGCGTCAACGCGGTGTCGCCGGAGCCCCGGTGCTTGGGCTCGACGCCGAAATCGGGGTGCATCAAGCGGTGTCGCTGGAGAGCCGGTGCTCCAGCTCGACGCTGTAGTTAGTCAGTGCGCGCGCGTTCATCGATGTAAGTGCGCGTCAAAACGGTGTCGCCGGAGCCCCGGTGCTTCGGCTTGACGCCGAAATCGGTGTGCATCAAGCAGGTGTCGCTGGAGAACCGGAGCTCCAGCTCGACGCTGTGGTTAGTCAGTGCGCGCGCGTTCATCGATGTAAATTCGCGTCAAAACGGGGTCGCCGGAGCCCCGGTGCTTCGGCTTGACGCCGAAATCGGGGTGCATCAAGCGGTGTCGCTGGAGAGCCGGTGCTCCAGCTCGACGCTGTAGTTAGTCAGTGCGCGCGCGTTCATCGATGTAAGTACGCGTCAAAACGGTGTCGCCGGAGCCCCGGTGCTTCGGCTCGACGCCGGAATCGGTTTACGTCGGGAACAGCGTGTGTCGGGCGGTGTCGCCGGAGGGCCGGTCCTCCGGCTCGACGCCGTGGTCGGTGCGCGCGCGATCGCCGAAGTAGATACGCGTCAAAACGGTGTCGCCGGAGCCCCGGTGCTTCGGCTTGACGCCGAAATCGGTATGCATCAAGCGGTGTCGCTGGAGAACCGGTGCTCCAGCTCGACGCCGTAGTTAGTCAGTGCGCGCGCGTTCATCGATGTAAGTGTGCGTCAAAACGGTGTCGCCGGAGCCCCGGTGCTTCGGCTCGACGCCGAAATCGGTGTGCATCAAGCGGTGTCGCTGGAGAGCCGGTGCTCCAGCTCGACGCTGTGGTTAGTCAGTGCGCGCGCGTTTATCGATGTAAGTGCGCGTCAAAACGGTGTCGCCGGAGCCCCGGTGCTTCGGCTCGACGCCGGAATCGGTTTACGTCGGGAACAGTGTTTGTCGGGCGGTGTCGCCGGAGGGCCGGTCCTCCGGCTCGACGCCGCGGTCGGTGCGCGCGCGATCGCCGAAGTAGATACGGGTCAAAACGGTGTCGCCGGAGCCCCGGTGCTTCGGCTTGACGCCGAAATCGGTGTGCATCAAGCGGTGTCGCTGGAGAGCCGGTGCTCCAGCTCGACGCTGTGGTTAGTCAGTGCGCGCGCGTTCATCGATGTAAGTGCGCGTCAAAACGGTGTCGCCGGAGCCCCGGTGCTTCGGCTTGACGCCGAAATCGGTGTGCATCAAGCGGTGTCGCTGGAGAACCGGAGCTCCAGCTCGACGCTGTGGTTAGTCAGTGCGCGCGCGTTCATCGATGTAAATTCGCGTCAAAACGGGGTCGCCGGAGCCCCGGTGCTTCGGCTTGACGCCGAAATCGGGGTGCATCAAGCGGTGTCGCTGGAGAGCCGGTGCTCCAGCTCGACGCTGTAGTTAGTCAGTGCGCGCGCGTTCATCGATGTAAGTGCGCGTCAAAACGGTGTCGCCGGAGCCCCGGTGCTTCGGCTCGACGCCGGAATCGGTTTACGTCGGGAACAGCGTGTGTCGGGCGGTGTCGCCGGAGGGCCGGTCCTCCGGCTCGACGCCGCGGTCGGTGCGCGCGCGATCGCCGAAGTAGATACGCGCCAAAACGGCGTCGCCGGAGCCCCGGTGCTTCGGCTCGACGCTAGAATCGGTGTGCATCAAGTGGTATCGCTGGAGAACCAGTGCTCCAAACCCGCGAGCTACCCTCAAAAGGCCTCCAACAATCCTCTTCACCCTCCTCATCCTCTAATGTAGCGATGGGGAGGGACCTCCGAAAAACAGATACCGGTAAGTCGTAACTCAACAGCTTTACATCAGAAATATTATCTATCATCAACTACGGACCGAGAGCACACAACACCTCTCCCGCGATTGTGCACTGCCTGATCAAACACATTTACTTCCTTACCCTCTAAATAAGCTTAGCCCACTCACATATGGAATCAGGAATGCTCAGGCAAGGCGTTTATCTAGACAATCACAAAAGGGAATTAATAGATATGCATAATCACTAGCTCCAAAAAATTCAAAGGATAACACTGCAGGCGGGTCGCACCGCCGCCAGCAACCCTTCACATAGACCGGCCCTCACTGCATATTGCTGGTAGTTGAAATGACTCAACTCGAGTTCGGAAGTGAAATGATTTGTTCAACCAAGCGCGTCCCCGAAACTCACACGCCAAGAGCAAAATGTTTTACGAGAACCCTCTTGTGCGAAATTCGTGCATGCCAACTTGGATCAGCGCCACCTATATCTCTTAATCTGAAGTGGTTGCCTTCAACCACCCTCATCAAATATTGCTGGCAGTCGCAATGACTCAATCTGAGTTCGGCAGAGAAAACCGTCACCAATCCTTCACATAGACCGGCCCTTGCTGAATGTTGCTAGTAGTCGAAATGACTCAACTCAAGGTCGGCAGCGAAATTACTCGTTTAACCAAGCGGGTTTGAGGCTCATACGCAGAGAGTAAAATATTAGACTTGGGAAAGGAGAACCCTTTCGTGTGAAATCTATATATGACAGTTTGAATTAGCACCACCTACATTTCTTAAATTGAAAACTATACAGATGCGTATGAAACCTACCTACTTGGGTCGTTTCGCTACATTTTTCCCAAATTAGGCGCAATCAAAGCGGTATAAGTTCAATTACCTACATAATACATGCACAATGACCAAAATAATGAGAGTAATGAGGTTAAGTGCGGAAACACCCTCGTAAAACTAAATCAACTAAAAACTAAACCTACATAGTACAATGGTAGATATGCAGCAAAATAACCCACCACTAAAATGTGGTCCGGGTATCTATGAGATTAAAGAACACAATAGTACTATCGATATTTATTTTACATTATTAAAATTTTAACAAACAACACAACACAACATTGGACCTCTGGCCGGCGCGGATGAGGCCACATCGATTATAACTAAAGCGCCTGTTGACGCCCTCCTCGTGTGTCCGTATGCCCGGCAGCTCGAACACGAACTGTTCGGTCGCCGGGGCCGGTCTGGGAGCGCAGCCCCGCCAAACTCCTATAATAGAACAGAACACAATTTAATCATACAAACACATGACAAAGTATAGACACAAATAGGAAATAATAAGAGATATTTACAAATAAAAGAAATTATAAAAATAGAAATTAAAGTATATGAGAAACCGTGTGTTGCTGGAATGAGTAAAGCCTCAGCAGGTGCTGCAGATACGCAGGCGCACCTGCAGAGAGTATATATATATACAACATGCATATCTAGGGTGCTCGCGTTGGAACATGACCAACGTATTACAGCTTCGATACATACCTTGTCAAAGGCAGGCCTCTGATGCCCCAACTGGCTGGGGTCGCCTTTCCCTGGCTCGGACGGAGCTGTCAAGGGGTCCCAACGAGGCCCAGCGCGGTGCGCCGAGGAATGCAGCGGTCTCGCGACGCCCGGGGCATGCTCGCGACACAGCCTAGGAACCCTGAAATGTTAAAACTACCATCTTAAAACACAGACACGGCGCGGGCACTCACCACAAGACTTTACCAACTCACAAACATAGGTCTAAACACACAACTAACACTAACTCTCACATCGCTCAGTCACAACAAACGCCGGGACAGAAGCCAGACAACAAATTTAACTTTCAACAGAGCCCCTATTAATATTGACAACTCATGTCGAATATCACCCGCCTCGTCTCGGGGCCGGCGAAAGCGCGGCCATCCTCTCTACCTAAACTACATATGCGAACCGGTCCGACGGCCTCGGCGAGGACCGTGTCTGCCCCCGGGGATGGGAAAGTTACCTTCGAAACCTGGGCGGGGACTGAACCATAAAACTGGCACAGGTGGGGCTACGGGGCCCACGGACGCCATCGACAGGCTGGTGCGAGGCGGTTCGCGCTCGTGGCGGGGTCCGGGGCGAATGCAGCCGCCAGCGTGGGGGGTCGCAGGGCCCTCCAGGCGGCCCTAAAACATAATATAAACAACACCAATGAACGCCTCGACCAAAGCTACTAGGAAAGCAATTGCAACTCCTCACTCTATCACTCTATTTTTTCATATATGCACATCTCACCACAAGACGATCTATTCGGTCACGACTCTAAGTCTCAACAAGAGGCTTGTCACCACCAAAGTAACCGATCAGAGAGTATATATACATACAACAGGCATATCTCGAGTGCTCGTGTCGGAATATGACTAACGCATAACAGTTTCGACACATACCTTGTCAAAGGCAGGCCTCTGATGCCCTCACTGGCTGGGGTCGCCTTTCCCTGGCTCGGACGGGGCTGTCAAGGGGTCCCAACGAGGCCAAGCGCGGTGCACCGAGGGATCCAGCGGCCTCGCGACACTCGGGGCATATTCGCGACACTCGGGGCATGTTCGCGACACTCGGGGCATGTTCGCGACACAGCCTAGGAACCCTGAAATGTTAAAACTACCACTTTAAAACACACAACTAAGACCAACTCTCACATCGCTCAGTCACAACAAACGCCGGGACAGAAGTCAGATAATAAATTTGACTTTCAACAGAGCCCCTATTAATATTGACAATCCATGTCGAATATCACCCGCCTCGTCTCGGGGCCGGCGAAAGCGCGGCCCTCCTCTCTACCTAAACTACATATGCGAACCGGTCCGGCGGCCTCGGCGGGGACCGTGTCTGCCCCCGGGGACGGAAAAGACACCTTCTAGACCCGGGCGGGGACTTGGTCCTAGCAGGCTCCCCCCTCAACCGAACCATAAAGCTGGTCCAGGCGGGGCTAAGGGGCCCACGGACGACATCGACAGGTATTCGTTTGGGATCGGAAGGTGTACAGCTGTCAATGTTCTTGCCGCACTTCGGAAGGTCCGACGATCGTGTCGCGGAGTGCTCGGACGCCGGAGCCGGACTCACAGCGCGGCCCTATCTCTAGTCCCCGCACAACGAACGTTCCGATGGAGGCGTGTGGACACCCAGCCCTTCGAGCCGCCCACATGCGGCTGTGGACCTCGATGTCCTCGCCCGCGGTAGCACCTCCGGCCGCCGAGGGCTCGCGAAACACGCGGCGGTGGGGGGACGCAGGGCCCTCCAGGCGGCCCTAAAACATAATATAAACAACACCGATGAGATAGATAGATAGATAGATAGATAGATAACTTTATTTGTACAACACAGGAAAAAAACAGAACACTATATACACAAAGCAAAGTAACAGCTAGAAAGCATAAGTTGCACAAATGGGCGGCCTTGTCGCTGAAAGCGATTTCTTCCAGGCAACCTTTGGATGGAAAAGAACTGATTCAGCTTTAATGGTAGGTTGTGAATTTCCTCAAGCAGGATACCAAACATAACCTGTAACAGGTGATAGTATAAAGTATTTACATAAATATGGCTTTAAAATATCAAATTATACATACAATATATACCAATATATAATTATATACATAGATACAAAAAAAAGATGAGCGCCCCAACCAAAGCTACAAGGATAGCAATTGCAACTCTTTAATTCATCACTCTATTTTCCATATATGTACACCTCACCACGAGACGATCTATTCAGTCATGACTCTAAGTCTCAACAAGAGGCTTGTCACCACCAAAGTAACTGATCAGAGAGTATATATACATACAACAGGCATACCTCGAGTGCTCGTGTCGGAATATGACTAAAGTATTACAGTTCGATACATACCTCATCAAAGGCAGACCTCCGATGCCCTCACTGGTTGGGGTCGCCTTTCCCTGGCTCGGACGGGGTCGTCAAGGGGTCCCAACGAGGCCCAGCGCGGTGCGCCGGGGGACTCAGCGGTCTCGCGAAGTTCGGGGCATGTTCGCGACACTCGGGGCATGTTTGCGACACAGCCTAGGAACCCTGAAATGTTAAAACTATCACTTTAAAACACACAACTAACACTAACTCTCACATCGCTCAGTCACAGCAAACGCCGGGACAGAAGTCAGATAATAAACTTGACCTTCAACAGAGCCCCTATTAATATTGACAATCCATGACGAATATCACCCGCCTCGTCTCGGGGCCGGCGAAAGCGCGGCCCTCCTCTCTACCTAAATTACATATGCGAACCGGTCCGGCGGCCTCGGCGGGGACCGTGTCTGCCCCCGGGGACAGAAAAAGACACCGTCTAGAACCGGGCGGGGACTCGGTCCTAGCAGGCTCCCCCCCCTCAACCGAACCATAAAGCTGGTACAGGCGGGGCTACGGGGCCCACGGATGACATCGACAGGTATTCGTTTGGGATCGGAAGGTGTACAGCTGTCAATGTTCTCGCTGCACTTCAGAAGGTCCGACGATCGTGTCGCGGAGTGCTCTGACGCCGGAGCCGGACTCACAGAGCGGCCCTATCTCTAGTCCCCGCACAATGAACGTTCCGACGGAGGCGTGTGGACGCCCAGCCCTCGAGCAGCCCACATGCGGCTGTGGACCTCGATGTCCTCGCCCGCGGTAGCACCTCCGGCCGCCGAGGGCTCGCGAAACACGCGGCGGTGTCCCTGCTGGCGCGATATATATACATACAACAGGCATACCTCGAGTACTCGTGTCGGAATATGACTAAAGTATTACAGTTCGATACATACCTCATCAAAGGCAGACCTCTGATGCCCTCACTGGCTGGGGTCGCCTTTCCCTGGCTCGGACGGGGTCGTCAAGGGGTCCCAACGAGGCCCAGCGCGGCGCGCCGAGGGACTCAGCGGTCTCGCGAAGCTCGGGGCATGCTCGCGACATAGCCTAGGAACCCTGAAATGTTAAAACCACCATCTCAAAACACGGACACGGCGCGGGCACTCCCCACAAGAGTTCACCAACTCACAAACATAGGTCCAGATGCACAACTAACACTAACTCTCACATCGCTCAGTCACAAAAACGCCGGCACAGAAGTTAGATAATAGGTTTTACTTTTGACGGCCCCTATTAATACTGACAATAATTGTCGGTGTTGATAGGGGCTGTTAGGAGTAGGCCCCGGGGCGGGGTGGGTAATATTCGACATGAATCATTCATGCGCCCTCCCTCTGGAGCAGTAATGCTCCAGAGGGAGGGCGCGGGGCGGGATCGGGAGAAGGCCGTTCCCGCTCGATGGGGGCGGCGGCGGGCCACATGGTTTGGCTGGCCGCCGCGACGGGCTCGCGTGCGGGTGCACCGCTGGGGTTGGTGTGCCCGTGGTAGCGGCCCGGGATGGCGCCGCCGGTGAGGCGGGGTGTTTCAATGAGGGGGCCCCTGCTGGGCTCCCTCGGGAGAGGGCCCCCCCCAAGTAATTGGGGGAGCAAAGGCGGGTGGGTCCCGGTGTGCTGACGCGATCCCGGGGCCCCCCCAGATGCCTGAGGAAGGCAACCGTGAGGTTTTTAGTGGGTAGGCCGGCCGCTTCACGGCCGGAGAGCCCCACATACCCCACCGCTCCACCCCTGGGACGGTGGGGATGCAGTTCAATGCATTTTCCTCACGAAAAAAAAAAAAAAAAAAAAAAGGTTAGGTTAGGTTAGGTTAGGTTAGGTTCCCCCCCACGGGACCACGCCTTGTCGTGGCGGGGGGGCTCAGTAGCTGCAGGCAATCCAGCCTGCAGTGAAGCGAAGTGGTCCCCGGAGGGCGCTCCGCCTGTCCCTCTGAATAGCAGAGGGCAGAGTGGACGTGCAAGTGATGGTGAGTTGGGGCGACGGACCAGGGGTTATGAACCCCCCCGTTCGGCCCAACCGATGGTGGATTAAGGGAGGGGCGACGGACTAGGGGTTATGAACCCCCCCGTTCGGCCTACCCTAGGTGGTAGTTGTGGGCCAGGGCGACGGACAAGGGGTTGTTAACCCCCCCGATCGGCATGTTAGTGAACTTAGCAGATCATTGTCCAGCAGATCAAAAAAAATGTGAGTTCTTATCGCATGCAGCTGAGTTCTACAGTTCCTGATACTTTTTAAGAATAGTTCTGGCGTTTTTGCCGAGATTTTTTTTTTTCAAAATGATCTGCTAACTTCCCGTGGCAGATCATTTTACAGCAAATCGAAAAAAAATGTGAGTTCTTTTCGCATGCAGCTGTGTTCTATAGTTCCTGATACTTTTTAAGAATAGTTCTGGCGTTTTTGCCGTGAAAATGGTATATTTACTAAATTATCTGCTATAAAAGTTCATAAGGTCGACAAATACTATTTTCATAGTTTCAAATTATTTAAAATGATGGAACTCTTCTGTTTTCCATATAATCGTATTAGAACTGCAGCCAAAAACTCAATTTGACTCCAAAACTCTCGTCCAAGTGCCAGCATATCATGTCAGAACGTTTTAAATGTAAAAAAAAAAAAAAATTAGAGTTTCAAATCAAATAAAACACTGGATCTCTTTCGTTTTTGTCAGATCAATATAAAAACTGAAGCCTAACACTCGATTCGACCCCAGAACTCTCGTCCAAGTGCCAGCAGAGCATGGCAGAACATTTCAGCGTAAAAAAAAACTTTTTTTGCAGCGTTTTAAATCGCATAGGACGCTAGAACTCTTTCGTTTTTGTCAGACTAATATCGGAACTAAAGCTTAGAAGTCGATTCGACCCCAGAACTCTTATCCAAGTGCCAGCAGAGCATGGCAGAACATTTCAGCAGAAAAACTTTTTTTGCAGCGTTTTACACCACATGGGACGCTGGAACTCTTTCGTTTTTGTCAGACCAATATCAGAACTGCAGTCAAGAACTCAATTCAAACCCAGAACTCTCGTCCAAGTGCCAGCAGAGCATGGCAGAACATTTCAGCGTAAAAAAAAACTTTTTTGCAGCGTTTTAAATCACATAGGACGCTAGAACTCTTTCGTTTTTGTCAGACCAATATCGGAACTAAAGCTTAGAAGTCGATTCGACCCCAGAACTCTTATCCAAATGCCAGCAGAGCATGGCAGAACATTAAAGCGTAAAAACTTTTTTTGCAGCGTTTCAAACCACATGGGACGCTGGAACTCTTTCGTTTTTGTCAGACCAATATCAGTACTGCAGTCATGAACTCGATTCAAACCCAGAACTCTCGTCCAAGTGCCAGCAGAGCATGGCAGAACATTTCAGCAGAAAAACTTTTTTTGCAGCGTTTCAAACCACATGGGACGCTGGAACTCTTTCGTTTTTGTCAGACCAATATCAGAACTGCAGTCAAGAACTCGATTCAAACCCAGAACTCTCGTCCAAGTGCCAGCAGAGCATGGCAGAACATTTCAGCGTAAAAAAAAATTGTTTTGCAGCGTTTTAAATCACATAGGACGCTAGAACTCTTTCGTTTTTGTCAGACCAATATCGGAACTAAAGCTTAGAAGTCGATTCGACCCCAGAACTCTCATCCAAGTGCCAGCAGAGCATGGCAGAACATTTCAGAGTAAAAAAAAACTTTTTTGCAGCGTTTTAAATCACTTAGGACGCTGGAACTCTTTCGTTTTTGTCAGACCAATATCAGAATTGAAGTCAAGAACTCGATTCAAACCCACAACTCTCGTCCAAGTGCCAGCAGAGCATGGCAGAACATTTCAGCTTAAAACAAAAACTTTTTTTGCAGCGTTTTAAACCACATGGGACGCTGGAACTCTTTCGTTTTTGTCAGACCAATATCAGAACTGCAGTCAAGAACTCGATTCAAACCCAGAACTCTCGTCCAAGTGCCAGCAGAGCATGGCAGAACATTTCAGCGTAAAAAAAAACTTTTTTGCAGCGTTTTAAATCACATAGGACGCTAGAACTCTATCGTTTTTGTCAGACCAATATCGGAACTGAAGCTTAGAAGTCGATTAGACCCCAGAACTCTCATTCAAGTGCCAGCAGAGCATGGCAGAACATTTCAGCAGAAAAACTTTTTTTGCAGCGTTTTAAATCACATAGAATGCTGAAACTCTTTCGGTTTTTGTCAGAACAATATCAGAACTGAAGCTTAGAAGTCGATTCGACCCCAGAACTCTCATCCAAGTGCCAGCAGAGCATGGCAAAACATTTCAGCGTAATTTTTTTTTTGTAGCGTTTTAAATCAAATAGGACGCTGGAACTCTTTCGTTTTTGTCAGACCAATATCAGAACTGCAGCCTAGAACTCGATTCGACCCTAGAACTCTCATCCAATTGCCAGCAGAGCATGGCAGAACATTTCAGCGTAAAAAAATATTTTTAGCAGCGTTTTAAATCACATAGGACGCTAGAACTCTTTTGATTTTGTCAGACCAATATCAGAACTGCAGCCTAAAAATCGATTCGACCCCAGAACTCTTATCCAAGTGCCAGCAGAGCATGGCAGAACATTTCAGCGAAAAAAATATTTTTAGCAGCGTTTTAGATCACATAGGACGCTGGAACTCTTTCGATTTTGTCAGACCAATATCAGAACTGCAGCCTAGAAATCGATTCGACCCCAGAACTCTCATCCAAGTGCCAGCAGAGCATGGCGGAACATTTCAGCCCAAAAAACTTTTTTTGCAGCGTTTCACACCACATAGGACGCCGGAACTCTTTCGTTTTTGTCAGACCAATATAAGAACTGCAGCCTAGAACTCGATTCGACCCTAGAACTCTCATCCAAGTGCCAGCAGAGCATGGCAGAACATTTCAGCGTAAAAAAATATTTTTGCAGCGTTTTAAATCAAATAGGACGCTGGAACTCTTTCGTTTATGTCAGACCAATATAAGAACTGCAGCCTAGAACTCGATTCGACCCCAGAACTCTCATCCAAGTGCCAGCAGAGCATGGCGGAACATTTCAGCCCAAAAAACATTTTTTGCAGCGTTTCACACCACATATAACGCTGGAACTCTTTCGTTTTTGTCAGACCAATATAAGAACTGCAGCCTAGAACTCGATTCGACCCCAGAACTCTCATCCAAGTGCCAGCAGAGCATGGCAGAACATTTCAGCGTAAAACATTTTTTTTTATGTAGCGTTTTAAATCAAATAGGACGCTGGAACTCTTTCGTTTTTGTCAGACCAATATCAAAACTGAAGCTTAGAAGTCGATTCGACCCCAGAACTCTCATCTAGATGCCAGCAGAGCATGGCAGAACATTTCAGCGTAAAACAATATTTTTGCAGCGTTCTAAATCACATAGGACGCTAGAACTCTTTCGTTTCTGTCAGACCAATATCAGAACTGCAGCCTAGAACTCGATTCGACCCCAGAACTCTCGTCCAAGTGCCAGCAGAGCATGACAGAACATTTCAGCGTAAAAAAACTTTTTTTGCAGCGTTTCACACCACAGAGGACGCTGGAACTCTTTCTTTTTCGTCAGACCAATATAAGAACTGCAGCCTAGAACTCGATTCGACCCCAGAACTCTCATCCAAGTGCCTGCAGAGCATGGCAGAACAATAAAACGTAAAAAAATATTTTTTGCAGCGTTTTACATCACATAGGATGCTAGAACTCTTTCGAATTTGTCAGACCAATATAAGAACTGTAGCCTAGAATTTGATTCAACCCGAGAACTCTCATTCAAGTGCCAGCAGAGCATGGCGGAACATTTCAGCGTAAAAAATATTTTTTGCAGCGTTTTAAAACACATAGGACGCTAGAACTCTTTCATTTTTGTCAGACCAATATCAAAACTGAAGCTAAGAAGTCGATTCGACCCCAGAACTCTCATCCAAGTGCCAGCAGAGCATGGCAGAACATTTCAGCGTAAAAAAATATTTTTGCAGCGTTTTAAATATCATAGGACGCTGGAACTCTTTCGTTTTTGTCAGACCAATATCAGAACTGCAGCCTAGAACTCGATTCGACCCCAGAACTCTCATCCAAGTGCCAGCAGAGCATGGCAGAACATTTCAGCGTAAATAATTTTTTTTTTGTAGCGTTTTAAATTAAATAGGACGCTGGAACTCTTTCGTTTTTGTCAGACCAATATAAGAACTGCAGCCTAGAACTCGATTCGACCCCAGAACTCTCATCCAAGTGCCAGCAGAGCATGGCGGAACATTTCAACCCAAAAAACTTTTTTTGCAGCGTTTCACACCACATAGAACGCTGGAACTCTTTCGTTTTTGTCAGACCAATATAAGAACTGAAGCTTAGAAGTCGATTCGACCCCAGAACTCTCATCCAAGTGCCAGCAGAGCATGGCAGAACATTTCAGCGTAAAAAAACTTTTTTTGCAGCGTTTCACACCACATAGGACGCTGGAACTCTTTCGTTTTTGTCAGACCAATATCAGAACTGCGGCCTAGAACTCGATTCGACCCTAGAACTCTCATCCAAGTGCCAGCAGAGCATGGCAGAACATTTCAGCGTAAAAAATTATTTTTAGCAGCGTTTTAAATCACATAGGACTGTAGAACTCTTTCGATTTTGTCAGACCAATATCAGAACTGCAGCCTTAAAATCGATTCGACCCCAGAACTCTTATCCAAGTGCCAGCAGAGCATGGCAGAACATTTCAGCGAAAAAAATATTTTTAGCAACGTTTTAAATCACATAGGACGCTAGAACTCTTTCGATTTTGTCAGACCAATATCAGAACTGCAGCCTAGAAATCGATTCGACCCCAGAACTCTCATCCAAGTGCCAGCAGAGCATGGCAGAACATTTAAGCGTAAAAAAATATTTTTTGCAGCGTTTTAAATCACATAGGACGCTAGAACTCTTTCTTTTTTGTCAGACCAATATAAGAACTGCAGCCTAGAACTCGATTCGACCCCAGAACTCTCGTCCAAATGCCAGCAAAGCATGGCAGATCAATTCAGCGTAAAAAAATATTTTTAGCAGCGTTTTAAATAACATAGGACGCTAGAAATCTTTCGATTTTGTCAGACCAATATAAGAACTGCAGCCTAGAAATCGATTCGACCCCAGAACTCTTATCCAAGTGCCAGCAGAGCATGGCAGAACATTTCAGCGTAAAACATTTTTTTTTGTAGCGTTTTAAATCACAAAGGACGCTAGAACTCTTTCGATTTTGTCAGACTAATATAAGAACTGCAGCCAAGAACTCGATTCGACCCGAGAACTCTCATCCAAGTGCCAGCAGAGCATGGCAGATTATTTCAGCGTAAAAAAACTTTTTTTTGCAGCGTTTCACACCACATAGGACGCTAGAACTCTTTCGATTTTGTCAAGACCAATATCAGAACTGCAGCCTAGAACTCTATTCGACCCCAGAACTCTCATCCAAGTGCCAGCAGAGCATGGCAGAACATTTCAGCCCAAAAAACTTTTTTTGCAGCGTTTCACACCACATAGGACGCTGGAACTCTTTCGTTTTTGTCAGACCAATATAAGAACTGCAGCCTAGAACTCGATTCGACCCCAGAACTCTTATACAAGTGCCAGCAGAGCATGGCAGAACATTTCAGCGAAAAAAAATATATTTTTGTAGCGTTTCAAATCACATAGGACGCTAAAACTCTTTCGATTTTGTCAGATCAATATCAGAACTGCAGCCTAGAACTCGATTCGACCCCAGAACTCTCATCCAAGTGCCAGCAGAGCATGGCGGAACATTTCAGCCCAAAAAACTTTTTTTGCAGCGTTTCACACCACATAGAACGCTGGAACTCTTTCGTTTTTGTCAGACCAATATAAGAACTGAAGCTTAGAAGTCGATTCGACCCCAGAACTCTCATCCAAGTGCCAGCAGAGCATGGCAGAACATTTCAGCGTAAAAAACTTTTTTTGCAGCGTTTCACACCACATAGGACGCTGGAACTCTTTCGTTTTTGTCAGACCAATATCAGAACTGCAGCCTAGAACTCGATTCGACCCTAGAACTCTCATCCAAGTGCCAGCAGAGCATGGCAGAACATTTCAGCGTAAAAAATTATTTTTAGCAGCGTTTTAAATCACATAGGACGGTAGAACTCTTTCGATTTTGTCAGACCAATATAAGAACTGCAGCCTAGAACTCGATTCGACCCGAGAACTCTCATCCAAGTGCCAGCAGAGCATGGCAGAACATTTCAGCGTAAAACATATTTTTTTTGTAGCGTTTTAAATCAAATAGGACGCTGGAACTCTTTCGTTTTTGTCAGACCAATATAAGAACTGCAGCCTAGAACTCGATTCGACCCGAGAACTCTCATCCAAGTGCCAGCAGAGCATGGCAGATTATTTCAGCGTAAAAAAACTTTTTTTGCAGCGTTTCACACCACATAGGACGCTAGAACTCTTTCGATTTTGTCAAGACCAATATCAGAACTGCAGCCTAGAACTCGATTCGACCCCAGAACTCTCATCCAAGTGCCAGCAGAGCATGGCAGAACATTTCAGCCCAAAAAACTTTTTTTGCAGCGTTTCACACCACATAGGACGCTGGAACTCTTTCGTTTTTGTCAGACCAATATAAGAACTGCAGCCTAGAACTCGATTCGACCCCAGAACTCTCATCCAAGTGCCAGCAGAGCATGGCAGAACATTTCAGCGTAAAAAAATATTTTTGCAGCGTTTCACACCACATAGGACGCTAGAACTCTTTCGATTTTGTCAAGACCAATATCAGAACTGCAGCCTAGAACTCGATTCTACCCCAGAACTCTCATCCAAGTGCCAGCAGAGCATGGCAGAACATTTCAGCCCAAAAAACTTTTTTTGCAGCGTTTCACACCACATAGGACGCTGGAACTCTTTCGTTTTTGTCAGACCAATATAAGAACTGCAGCCTAGAACTCGATTCGACCCCAGAACTCTCATCCAAGTGCCAGCAGAGCATGGCAGAACATTTCAGCGTAAAAAAATATTTTTGCAGCGTTTTAAATCAAATAGGACGCTGGAACTCTTTTGTTTTTGTCAGACCAATATAAGAACTGCAGCCTAGAACTCGATTCGACCCCAGAACTCTCATCCAAGTGCCAGCAGAGCATGGCGGAACATTTCAGCCCAAAAAACTTTTTTTGCAGCGTTTCACACCACATAGAACGCTGGAACTCTTTCGTTTTTATCAGACCAATATAAGAACTGCAGCCTAGAACTCGATTCGACCCCAGAACTCTCATCCAAGTGCCAGCAGAGCATGGCAGAACATTTCAGCGTAAAACATATTTTTTTTGTAGCGTTTTAAATCAAATAGGACGCTGGAACTCTTTCGTTTTTGTCAGACCAATATCAAAACTGAAGCTTAGAAGTCGATTCGACCCCAGAACTCTCATCTAGATGCCAGCAGAGCATGGCAGAACATTTCAGCGTAAAACAATATTTTTGCAGCGTTCTAAATCACATAGGACGCTAGAACTCTTTCGTTTTTGTCAGACCAATATCAGAACTGCAGCCTAGAACTCGATTCGACCCTAGAACTCTCATCCAAGTGCCAGCAGAGCATGGCAGAACATTTCAGCCCAAAAAACTTTTTTTGCAGCATTTCATACCACATAGGACGCTAGAACTCTTTCTTTTTTGTCAAACCAATATGCCAAACCAATAAGCCTGTCTGTCTGTTTTTCTGTCTGTTAGTCTGTCTGTGTGTCTGTCTGTTTGTCTGTCTGTTTGTCTGTCTGTTTGTCTGTCTGTTTGTCTTTCTGTTTGTCTGTCTGTTTGTCTGTCTGTTTGTCTGTCTGTTTGTCTGTCTGTTTGTCTGTCCTTTTGTCTGTCTGTTTGTCTGTCTGTTTGGTCTGTCTGTTTGTCCCGCTGCGCGTTTTGTTTTCTTTTTCTCGTAGTCATGGTATAAAGTATAGTATGGAACTCTTGAATAAATTACGGATTTACATTGAGGGCCATGAATCACTGGCGTGGCTCAGGATTCTTACACTTGAATCACTCGCTACGCTCGTGATACAGTCATCATGAATCACTCCCTACGGTCGTGATTCAGTTGTTAGAATCTTTCGCTTGCTCGTGATTCATCTGTGGCCCTCGCATTAAATCCGTCCTTTATTCACTAGTTGCATAATATACTATTTTTGTTTAAACATGTATTTTTCACTTAAGCTGAGGTGAAAAAATACTGTGAGCTGTTTAAGAAAATTAGGATGCTGGGTCTCTACTTTTTGGAGATATTTCCCAACGACTCTTGTGCATGGTTTCTTGGATGAAGTCGTTGAACCAACAAAAATGTTTTGGATTCTCAATCTTGGCGTTACCCAAAGCCAACGGCGGGGACGTGTTGAGAACTGGCTTCGTTTCTTTTCCACATTTCAATTTTTTTTTTTTTTTTTGTTTTATATACGGGTTTTTTTTTTTTTTATTATTTTGTATTTTATGTTTATTTTTTATATATTTGTTTTTTTTTATACGTGAAAGGCCTGTTCTTTAATTTGACCACTTAACGATCACTGCATTTTGCGTATACTATTAAGGGAGGTGTTGAGAACTGGCTTTGTTTTTTTTTTCATATTTAATTTTTTTTTGTTTTTTTATTTTTTTATATTTTTTTTACATTTTTTTGGTTTAGATACGGATTTTGTCATTTTGATTATTTTGTGTTTTATGTATTTTTTTTAGTATTTTTTGTTTTATGGTTTTTTTATATATTTTTTAATATGACCACCTAACGATCACTGCATATTGCGTATACTATTAATGAGTGTGTTGAGAACTGGCTTCGTTTTTTTTTCATATTTCATTTTTTTTGTTTTGTTATGTTTTTTATATTTTTTTTACGATTTTTGTCTTATTGATTTTTTTTGTATTATTTTGTTTTATGTTTTTTTTGTATTTTTGTTTTTTTTTATATACGCAAGAGGCCTGTTCCTTAATTTGACCACTTAACGACCACTGCATATTGCGTATACTATTAAATGCGGAGTTATTATTGTTTTTGAAGTCGCTGATGTACGCTTTTTTAGGGGGCCGTCATATTTATACCAAAATTCGCCCGTTAATGCATACGTGGAATAATGTTTTTTTTCTGAACTGAAATCAACGACAGCAGCTATCATGTATGTTTGTTCACCGACTTGAATGATTTTTTGTAATGAATTCAACCTGGGAACAACTAGGTTTTCTCTATTGGGATAACCAGGATCGCTGATAACTGTAGTGTCGATAACCAGGTGCGACCCATACTCATTTACGCACGATATATATTTTTTGCAGTTGTAGCAAGATCTCTCCATGGTAATGCAATCTTCAATTGCTTCCTGCATTAATTGGAGGCCGAGGCACAGAATGATATCAACGTATATTTACGCTGGATTCTATATCCGCAGGAACAATCGACGCTAGACGTATAGCTTGGTTCTTTTTCCAAAAGATATTGCGCTAAATGGGCCGCATTGCACTCCACATCTAAACGCTTTATGTTTCTCATATAGGTCGTGACTCTATCTTGAAAGATAGAAATGCCTGTCAATATTTTCGCACGTTGGACATAATGTTCTCGCAATATTTTCTTTTTATCATTGACACTCTGTGCCAGATTAACCATAGGACAGTCTGATGATTTTAAACTCTCGGAGTAAACTTTATTTGCCAACAGGCCGCCGAGTACAACCTGGAAAATCGAATCAAAAGCACAGGTTGAAGTAACATTCAAAGTTTCATTATTTAAACACACTGGACCTGTGATATTCCCGTTTAAAAAAACTGGTGCGTGAGAAGTTTTTGATTCTTTAATGAAATCCCACTCCGGGCAGTTATCCAAACATGTCGGCTTCATCCGTCTTTTGACAAGCGAGTCATCTGTTTCATTTTTCCGTTTCGGGTTCTTGTTCAATCCTCTCCAGTCCTCACAAACGTTCCAATCGTCATCAGCTGGATTTTTTTCGATCCTGGACAACTGGATTATTTTATGCTCCGCATTTTTAATGATCCTCGAAGAATCGGGAACAGTGATGATATTTTCGACTTTTGACTCGAGACCGGGTACTGGGGATTGGATGGGGAAGACTGAGATGTTTTTTACACTGTAGTTTGGGGTGCTGCATACGTTATGTGCAGACACATTAAACGTGATATCGACAGGCTCCAGCGTTGTGTAATGAAGATCGTCGACTTCAATGCTGTTTAGCAACTTTTCAGCCTTAGAAGTGGATTGAGCTCCCGCAGATTCGTTGAGGGCGGTGTTATCCGGGGCTTTGGATAATTCGTCTCGGCTTTGTAATGAACCATCCGACGGCTTACAGCGCTCTTTTATTTTGTCGTTGATTCGCTCAAGATGTTGCATGACGAATCTGTCTATGCGCATCGGAATTTCGCCCCTAAACTCGCGATGCTTCAAATCGGCAAATTCGGATTCGACTGCGGCGGAGGTGGCGGTCACTGAGCCTCTTCCAAAAATAGGCACCATGATTGCGGTCCATAGAGGTGAGTATGGAAGGAGATATCTTTTCAACCTTTTAGCGAAATCAATACTGTAGCATGCATTGATTGTATCACCTTCCGACGACTGATCAGCGATTTCAACTGCAGCGTCATACAACCCATCACACCATGATTTCCAACCGGGTTTGTGCATTCCTTTTGTGATCAGATTCTGTTCCGGATTTAAATCAGATTCCTCGTCGATATTGTCATCAGCTTCTTGGTCGCTTTGGTCTGTAACTTCATCATCGTCATCGTCCATCATTTCTATCCCTTTGATCTTATTGTCCAAGAAACGGAGACGATCAACCGACGGTAAGACCTTGTCATCTGGTCCGGACCCAATGCATTTGCTGAGCGCAACGACGAGAACTGATTCTAGGAAGTACGATAAGTCTTCTAGATTTGAGATTTGGCAAGCTTTTCCAACGCATCGTTTGTAAAATCGCCGTACCAAAGATTTATCCTTTCCTTTCAAACTTGGCCATCGCGTAATCATTGATGATAGATGACATACGTCTAATCGCATAAACGTTGATGGCAGCGATGTCGCCTCATTTACAATAGCATCATAACACTTTTGCAAATAATCGTTTAAACTTGCGCATTGGCCAAATATTCGCGCTACCGCAATTAACAACGACCACCCGAAATCAGTTACGACAATCGGCGGGATAGGAGCATTTGCAGCAAGAATGTGGCTCAAAAAACCAGCGACGATGATAGATCGTTGATCGGCTGAAACCATCTGAAAAGTTGGCACGCTACCGTCTTTCGTTACGAGCACACACTGGTACAAAAAAATATGCGGTTTCTGTGACTTATCGCGCTTAGAAATGCCCCCCGTAGCATCGATTGCTAATGTTGCATTAGGGTCATTTCGACAACGGGACACGTATATTTGAAGTTGCTCGGGTAGCCAATAGATACAGTTGAATCGATACAACCCGATGGATTGAATAGACCCTACTAATTTACCTTGTTCAGCGCTTATTAGTAAATTTAGCGCAGGGTTTCCAAATATCAGCCCATATTTATTCAACAATCGCTGTTCTTTGGCTTTTCGAACAACTTCATTAGTAGGTAAGATCGGCGGATTTTTACCTCCAAATTTCTTTATACGTCCAGCTTCTTTTCTTCGCCATGTCACCGCATCTTTACGACCATCGATAAGATAGTCTGCAACTTTGAGGCGACGAGCGCCTCTCAATTGTCTTCTTTTCTCTCCCGAATGGGATTCAGGCCTAATGCCATCAACGTTACATTGGAGTATCACATCAACTCCTTTTGTTGGCTCTTTTAACAATGTACAATAGATCTTTGAGTGGCATTCGCAGCAGAATCCTTCTATTGTCAAGAAAAATTTGGAAATTACACTCAAGTATACATTGTGGTTTTTGAACGTAAATACACAGTCCAAATGATGCTGAACCCACAAAGCTTCAGCTACCGTGTCGGTCCATCCTTCTCGTAACTTCCAATAAACGCGCTTACCGTATATTTTTTCTTGGGGTTTTATGCTTTGCCATTTCTCCTGCGAAATTACAAGGTTTACCTTTATTGAAGTTAAACTAGTTAACGTAACGGTAGACTGGTCTGTACACTTTTCGACGCTGTAATTGTCGTCATATATGGAAATGCTCATTTCTCGCTCTCGAATACCGAAAACTTCCATGATGATATCTCGAAAACCAGCACGATTGTTGTTAATAATGGTATGAATATGCTCAGGTGTGATTACCGACCCTTTATCCGCCATCATATTTGAAATTTTTCGGTATACCTCATGAGAAGGTGGAAGAAGACGTCCGTCATCATTAATAGCACGGCATTCAGCATCCGACAGAATTTGCCGTAAGGCAATTTTATCGTATGCCGGTTTAGTTGGCATTTTATTTTGAATTTCCAAGTCTCCACTTTCCCTTTACTAAATTATGAATGCTTGGAAGTTGAAGAAAAATTCGGAAGATCGCAATGACAAATAGAAATTTTATTCGATAAATGACAAAAAAAGATTCTACTGATTCGAATACTCTGATGTAAATCTGTTTTATTAATAGGAAGTAAAGCAAAATTGAACAAAGCAAATTAAAAAACTAAAAAACTGAATTTTACGTACTAAAATGGATTTTTTTTTAGGTTTTCGAGCAGGATGGTGGATCAACTAATGGGGGGGACAATTTGCGAAAGCACTGGGACAGGAATTTTGACACTTAGAAATTTAGTTATATGGAAATACGTATCGCTTAGGTAAACTTTGACATCTATTGTAACTAAAAAACTGAATTTTACGTAATAAAATGGATTTTTTTCAGGTTTTCGAGCAGGATGGGGGATCGACTAATGGGGGGGACAATTTGCGAAAGCACTGGGACAGGAATTTTGACACTTAGAAATTTGGTTATATGGAAATACGTATCGCTTAGGTAAACTTTGACTTCTATTGTAACTAAAAAACTGAATTTTACGTAATAAAATGGATTTTTTTCAGGTTTTCGAGCAGGATGGGGGATCGACTAATGGGGGGGACAATTTGCGAAAGCACTGGGACAGGAATTTTGACACTTAGAAATTTGGTTATATGGAAATACGTATCGCTTAGGTAAACTTTGACTTCTATTGTAACTAAAAAACTAAATTTTACGTAATAAAATGGATTTTTTTCAGGTTTTCGAGCAGGATGGGGATCGACTAATGGGGGGGACAATTTGCGAAAGCACTGGGACAGGAATTTTGACACTTAAAATTTTTCTTATAATAGGTTAGGTCAGTTTAGGTTAGGTTAGGTTAGGTTAGTTGCCAACCACGGTGAAGCCAAGAGGAACCCAAGGCCAAGCCAGGCTGGTGGAGCTGGCTAGCCCGAGAGGGACCGCTCCACCGACTTCCCCGCAAAGTCTGGTGTGAGCGGTACGAGAGGTAGGTCGCAGTGCTGTATGGGCGGTACTGCGACTGAGGCGGGTTGCGGTGTAGTATGGGCTGCACTGCAACTGAGGACTAGGGGCCACGGCGGGAGAGGGTTGCCGGTATTGCGGTGAGCCGTATCCCCTACCTTCCGTGGCCCTGACGGGGCCGCCACCGTTAGATGGCGGACGCGGTGGGGTCGCAGAGGAAGAGGACTGCCGGTGTGTTGTTGCCGCTTTCCCTGTCCTCTGCGACCGGAGTGGCTGGCGATGGGGCTATTTACCTGACCCATCGCAGGGGACCATGGGCGTCCAGACACGGGGCTGTCTGGCGTCCATCCGTTTGGTCCCCGAGAAGGAGGTTGCGACGTGCTACGTGCTCTGGTGCGTCGCAACAAGGGGGGAGGGGCGGAAGCCTCGTAAGAGAAGGGTCCTCACGGACAAATGCCGTCGGGGCTGCTGATGAATGCGAAAGCGATGCCGGTAGCCCCGACAATAGGCATCGAGACGGAGCACCCTGGGGTTTTAGTCGGTTGGAGCCCGACATAACCACTTCGTTGGCCCCAACAACAGAGTGGTTACCCGACCGGGTTTCCCCAGGACAAAAAAAAAAAAAAGGTTAGGTTACGTTAGGTTCCCCCCGAGTTCTAGGCTGCAGTTCTTATATTGGTCTGACAAAAACGAAAGAGTTCCAGCGTCCTATGTGGTGTGAAACGCTGCAAAAAAAGTTTTTTGGGCTGAAATGTTCCGCCATGCTCTGCTGGCACCTGGATGAGAGTTCTGGGGTCGAATCGACTTCTAAGCTTCAGTTTTGATATTGGTTTGACAAACACGAAAGAGTTCTAGCGTCCTATGTGATTTAAAACGCTGCAAAAAATATTTTTTACGCTGAAATGTTCCGCCATGCTCTGCTGACACTTGAATGAGAGTTCTGGGGTCGAATCGAGTTCTAGGCTGCAGTTCTTATATTGGTCTGACAAAAACGAAAGAGTTCCAGCGTTCTATGTGGTGTGAAACGCTGCAAAAAAAGTTTTTTGGGCTGAAATGTTCCGCCATGCTCTGCTGGCACTTGGATGAGAGTTCTGGGGTCGAATCGAGTTCTAGGCTGCAGTTCTTATATTGGTCTGACATAAACGAAAGAGTTCCAGCGTCCTATTTGATTTAAAACGCTACAAAAAAAAAATATTTACGCTGAAATGTTCTGCCATGCTCTGCTGGCACTTGGATGAGAGTTCTGGGGTCGAATCGAGTTCTAGGCTGCAGTTCTTATATTGGTCTGACAAAATCGAAAGAGTTCTAGCGTCCTATGTGATTTAATACGCTGCTAAAAATATTTTTTTACGCTTTAATGTTCTGCCATGCTCTGCTGGCACTTGGATAAGAGTTCTGGGGTCGAATCGATTTCTAGGCTGCAGTTCTGATATTGGTCTGACAAAATCGAAAGAGTTCTAGCGTCCTATGTGATTTAAAACGCTGTTAAAAATATTTTTTTCGCTGAAATGTTCTGCCATGCTCTGCTGGCACTTGGATGAGAGTTCTGGGGTCGAATCGACTTCTAAGCTTCAGTTTTGATATTGGTCTGACAAAAATGAAAGAGTTCTAGCGTCCTATGTGATTTGAAACGCTGCAAAAATATATTTTTTTACGCTGAATTGTTCTGCCATGCTCTGCTGGCACTTGGATGAGAGTTCTGGGGTCGAATCGAGTTCTAGGCTGCAGTTCTGATATTTATCTGACAAAAACGAAAGAGTTCTAGCGTCCTATGTGATTTAGAACGCTGCAAAAATATTGTTTTACGCTGAAATGTTCTGCCATGCTCTGCTGGCATCTAGATGCTAGTTCTGGGGTCGAATCGATTTCTAGGCTGCAGTTCTGATATTGGTCTGACAAAATCGAAAGAGTTCTAGCGTCCTATGTGATTTAAAACGCTGCTAAAAATATTTTTTTCGCTGAAATGTTCTGCCATGCTCTGCTGGCACTTGGATAAGAGTTCTGGGGTCGAATCGAGTTCTAGGCTGCAGTTCTTATATTGGTCTGACAAAAACGAAAGAGTTCCAGCGTCCTATGTGGTGTGAAACGCTGCAAAAAAAGTTTTTTGGGCTGAAATGTTCCGCCATGCTCTGCTGGCACTTGGGTGAGAGTTCTGGGGTCGAATCGAGTTCTAGGCTGCAGTTCTTATATTGGTCTGACAAAAACGAAAGAGTTCCAGCGTCCTATTTGATTTAAAACGCTACGAAAAAAAATTTAATTATGCTGAAATGTTCTGCCATGCTCTGCTGGCACTTGGATGAGAGTTCTGGGGTCGAATCGAGTTTTAGGCTGCAGTTCTGATATTGGTCTGACAAAAACGAAAGAGTTCTAGCGTTCTATGTGATTTAGAACGCTGCAAAAATATTGTTTTACGCTGAAATGTTCTGCCATGCTCTGTTGGCATCTAGATGATAGTTCTGGGGTCGAATCGATTTCTAGGCTGCAGTTCTGATATTGGTCTGACAAAATCGAAAGAGTTCTAGCGTCCTATGTGATTTAAAACGCTGCTAAAAATATTTTTTTCGCTGAAATGTTCTGCCATGCTCTGCTGGCACTTGGATAAGAGTTCTGGGGTCGAATCGAGTTCTAGGCTGCAGTTCTTATATTGGTCTGACAAAAACGAAAGAGTTCCAGCGTCCTATTTGATTTAAAAAGCTACAAAAAAAAAATTATTTACGCTGAAATGTTCTGCCATGCTCTGCTGGCACTTGGATGAGAGTTCTGGGGTCGAATCGAGTTCTAGGCTGCAGTTCTGATATTGGTCTGACAAAATCGAAAGAGTTCTAGCGTCCTATGTGATTTAAAACGCTGCTAAAAATATTTTTTTCGCTGAAATGTTCTGCCATGCTCTGCTGGCACTTGGATAAGAGTTCTGGGGTCGAATCGATTTTTAGGCTGCAGTTTTGATTTTGGTTTGACAAAATCGAAAGAGTTCTAGCGTCCTATGTGATTAAAAACGCTGCAAAAAAAATTTTTTTACGCTGAAATGTTCTGCCATGCTCTGCTGGCACTTGGATGAGAGTTCTGGGGTCGAATCGAGTTCTAGGCGGCAGTTCTGATATTGGTCTGACAAAATCGAAAGAGTTCTAGCGTCCTATGTGATTAAAAACGCTACAAAAAAAAAATAATTACGCTGAAATGTTCTGCCATGCTCTGCTGGCACTTGGATGAGAGTTCTGGGGTCGAATCGAGTTTTAGGCTGCAGTTCTGATATTGGTCTGACAAAAACGAAAGAGTTCTAGCGTTCTATGTGATTTAGAACGCTGCAAAAATATTGTTTTACGCTGAAATGTTCTGCCATGCTCTGCTGGCATCTAGATGATAGTTCTGGGGTCGAATCAAGTTCTAGGTTGCAGTTCTTATATTGGTCTGACATAAACGAAAGAGTTCCAGCGTCCTATTTGATTTAAAACGCTACAAAAAAAAAATATTTACGCTGAAATGTTCTGCCATGCTCTGCTGGCACTTGGATAAGAGTTCTGGGGTCGAATCGATTTCTTGGCTGCAGTTCTGATATTGGTCTGACAAAATCGAAAGAGTTCTAGCGTCCTATGTGATTTAAAACGCTGCTAAAAATATTTTTTTACGCTGAAATGTTTTGCCATGCTCTGCTGGCACTTGGATAAGAGTTTTGGGGTAGAATCGATTTCTAGGCTGCAGTTCTGATATTGGTCTGACAAAATCGAAAGAGTTCTAGCGTCCTATGTGATTTCAAACGCTGCTAAAAATATTTTTTTACGCTGAAATGTTCTGCCATGCTCTGCTGGCATTTGGATGAGAGTTCTGGGGTCGAATCGACTTCTAAGCTTCAGTTCTGATATTGGTCTGACAAAAACGAAAGAGTTCCAGCGTCCTATTTGATTTAAAACGCTGAAAAAAATATTTTTTACGCTGAAATGTTCTGCGATGCTTTGCTGGCATTTGG
Source organism: Idaea straminata (assembly GCA_951213275.1). Lineage (NCBI taxonomy): Eukaryota > Metazoa > Arthropoda > Insecta > Lepidoptera > Geometridae > Idaea > Idaea straminata. Next base: position 13,412,123 of record OX577863.1, on the reverse strand, counting down.
ACGAGAGTTCTGGGGTCGAATCGAGTTCTAGGCTGCAGTTCTTATATTGGTCTGACAAAAAAGAAAGAGTTCTAGCGTCCTATGTGATTTAAAACGCTGCAAAAAATATTTTTTTACGCTTTAATGTTCTGCCATGCTCTGCTGGCACTTGGATGAGAGTTCTGGGGTCGAATCGAGTTCTAGGCTGCAGTTCTTATATTGGTCTGACAAAAACGAAAGAGTTCCAGCGTCCTATGTGGTGTGAAACGCTGCAAAAAAGTTTTTTTACGCTGAAATTTTCTGCCATGCTCTGCTGGCACTTGGATGAGAGTTCTGGGGTCGAATCGAGTTCTAGGCTGCAGATCTTATATTAGTCTGACAAAATCGCAAGAGTTCTAGCGTCCTATGTGATTTAAAACTCTACAAAAAAAAAATGTTTTACGCTGAAATGTTCTGCCATGCTCTGCTGGCACTTGGATAAGAGTTCTGGGGTCGAATCGATTTCTTGGCTGCAGTTCTGATATTGGTCTGACAAAATCGAAAGAGTTCTAGCGTCCTATGTGATTTAAAACGCTGCTAAAAATATTTTTTACGCTGAAATGTTCTGCCATGCTCTGCTGGCACTTGGATAAGAGTTTTGGGGTAGAATCGATTTCTAGGCTGCAGTTCTGATATTGGTCTGACAAAATCGAAAGAGTTCTAGCGTCCTATGTGATTTCAAACGCTGCTAAAAATATTTTTTTACGCTGAAATGTTCTGCCATGCTCTGCTGGCATTTGGATGAGAGTTCTGGGGTCGAATCGACTTCTAAGCTTCAGTTCTGATATTGGTCTGACAAAAACGAAAGAGTTCCAGCGTCCTATTTGATTTAAAACGCTGAAAAAAATATTTTTTACGCTGAAATGTTCTGCCATGCTTTGCTGGCATTTGGACGAGAGTTCTGGGGTCGAATCGATTTCTAGGCTGCAGTTCTGATATTGGTCTGACAAAATCGAAAGAGTTCTAGCGCAATGTGATTTAAAACGCTGCTAAAAATATTTTTTTACGCTGAAATATTCTGCCATGTTCTGCTGGCACTTGTATAAGAGTTCTGGGGTCGAATCGATTTCTAGGCTGCAGTTCTGATATTGGTCTGACAAAATCGAAAGAGTTCTAGCGCAATGTGATTTAAAACGCTGCTAAAAATATTTTTTTACGCTGAAATATTCTGCCATGCTCTGCTGGCACTTGGATGAGAGTTCTGGGGTCGAATCGAGTTTTAGGCTGCAGTTCTGATATTGGTCTGACAAAAACGAAAGAGTTCTAGCGTTCTATGTGATTTAGAACGCTGCAAAAATATTGTTTTACGCTGAAATGTTCTGCCATGCTCTGCTGGCATCTAGATGATAGTTCTGGGGTCGAATCAAGTTCTAGGTTGCAGTTCTTATATTGGTCTGACATAAACGAAAGAGTTCCAGCGTCCTATTTGATTTAAAACGCTACAAAAAAAAAAAAATTTACGCTGAAATGTTCTGCCATGCTCTGCTGGCACTTGGATAAGAGTTCTGGGGTCGAATCGAGTTCTAGGCTGCAGTTCTGATATTGGTCTGACAAAATCGAAAGAGTTCTAGCGTCCTATGTGATTTAAAACGCTGCTAAATATATTTTTTTACGCTGAAATGTTCTGCCATGCTCTGCTGGCACTTGGATAAGAGTTCTGGGGTCGAATCGAGTTCTAGGCTGCAGTTCTTATATTGGTTTGACAAAATCGAAAGAGTTCTAGCGTCCTATGTGATTTAAAACGCTGTTAAAAATATTTTTTTCGCTGAAATGTTCTGCCATGCTCTGCTGGCACTTGGATAAGAGTTCTGGGGTCGAATCGATTTTTAGGCTGCAGTTTTGATTTTGGTCTGACAAAATCGAAAGAGTTCTAGCGTCCTATGTGATTTAAAACGCTGCAAAAAATATTTTTTTACGCTGAAATGTTCTGCCATGCTCTGCTGGCACTTGGATAAGAGTTCTGGGGTCGAATCGAGTTCTAGGCTGCAGATCTTATATTAGTCTGACAAAATCGAAAGAGTTCTAGCGTCCTATGTGATTTAAAACTCTACAAAAAAAAAATGTTTTACGCTGAAATGTTCTGCCATGCTCTGCTGGCACTTGGATAAGAGTTCTGGGGTCGAATCGATTTCTTGGCTGCAGTTCTGATATTGGTCTGACAAAATCGAAAGAGTTCTAGCGTCCTATGTGATTTAAAACGCTGCTAAAAATATTTTTTTACGCTGAAATGTTCTGCCATGCTCTGCTGGCACTTGGATAAGAGTTTTGGGGTAGAATCGATTTCTAGGCTGCAGTTCTGATATTGGTCTGACAAAATCGAAAGAGTTCTAGCGTCCTATGTGATTTCAAACGCTGATAAAAATATTTTTTTACGCTGAAATGTTCTGCCATGCTCTGCTGGCATTTGGATGAGAGTTCTGGCGTCGAATCGACTTCTAAGCTTCAGTTCTGATATTGGTCTGACAAAAACGAAAGAGTTCCAGCGTCCTATTTGATTTAAAACGCTGAAAAAAATATTTTTTACGCTGAAATGTTCTGCGATGCTTTGCTGGCATTTGGACGAGAGTTCTGGGGTCGAATCGAGTTCTAGGCTGCAGTTCTTATATTGGTCTGACAAAAAAGAAAGAGTTCTAGCGTCCTATGTGATTTAAAACGCTGCAAAAAATATTTTTTTACGCTTTAATGTTCTGCCATGCTCTGCTGGCACTTGGATGAGAGTTCTGGGGTCGAATCGAGTTCTAGGCTGCAGTTCTTATATTGGTCTGACAAAAACGAAAGAGTTCCAGCGTCCTATGTGGTGTGAAACGCTGCAAAAAAGTTTTTTTACGCTTAAATTTTCTGCCATGCTCTGCTGGCACTTGGATGAGAGTTCTGGGGTCGAATCGAGTTCTAGGCTGCAGATCTTATATTAGTCTGACAAAATCGAACGAGTTTTAGCGTCCTATGTGATTTAAAACTCTACAAAAAAAAATGTTTTACGCTGAAATGTTCTGCCATGCTCTGCTGGCACTTGGATAAGAGTTCTGGGGTCGAATCGATTTCTTGGCTGCAGTTCTGATATTGGTCTAGCGTCCTATGTGATTTCAAACGCTGCTAAAAATATTTTTTTACGCTGAAATGTTCTGCCATGCTCTGCTGGCATTTGGATGAGAGTTCTGGGGTCGAATCGACTTCTAAGCTTCAGTTCTGATATTGGTCTGACAAAAACGAAAGAGTTCCAGCGTCCTATTTGATTTAAAACGCTGAAAAAAATATTTTTTACGCTGAAATGTTCTGCCATGCTTTGCTGGCATTTGGACGAGAGTTCTGGGGTCGAATCGAGTTCTAGGCTGCAGTTCTTATATTGGTCTGACAAAATCGAAAGAGTTCTAGCGTCCTATGTGATTTAAAACGCTGCTAAAAATATTTTTTTCGCTGAAATGTTCTGCCATGCTCTGCTGGCACTTGGATAAGAGTTCTGGGGTCGAATCGAGTTCTAGGCTGCAGTTCTTATATTGGTCTGACAAAAACGAAAGAGTTCCAGCGTCCTATTTGATTTAAAACGCTACAAAAAAAAAAATATTTACGCTGAAATGTTCTGCCATGCTCTTCTGGCACTTGGATGAGAGTTCTGGGGTCGAATCAAGTCATAGGCTGCAGTTCTTATATTGGTCTGACAAAAACGAAAGAGTTCCAGCGTCCTATGTTGTGTGAAACGCTGCAAAAAAAGTTTTTTTACGCTTAAATGTTCTGCGATGCTTTGCTGGCATTTGGACGAGAGTTCTGGGGTCGAATCGAGTTCTAGGCTGCAGTTCTGATATTGGTCTGACAAAAACGAAAGAGTTCTAGCGTCCTATGTGATTTAAAACGCTGCAAAAATATATTTTTTTACGCTGAATTGTTCTGCCATGCTCTGCTGGCACTTGGATAAGAGTTCTGGGGTCGAATCGAGTTCTAGGCTGCAGTTCTTATATTGGTCTGACAAAATAGAAAGAGTTCTAGCGTCCTATTGGATTTAAAACGCTGAAAAAATATATTTTTTTACGCTGAAATGTTCTGCCATGCTCTGCTGGCACTTGGATGAGAGTTCTGGGGTCGAATCGAGTTCTAGGCTGCAGTTCTTATATTGGTCTGACAAAAACGAAAGAGTTCCAGCGTCCTATGTGATGTGAAACGCTGCAAAAAAAGTTTTTTTACGCTGAAATGTTCTGCCATGCTCTGCTGGCACTTGGATGACAGTTCTGGGGTCGAATCGAAATCTAGGCTGCAGGTTTGATATTGATCTGACAAAAACGAAAGAGTTCTAGCGTCCTATGTGATTTAAAACGCTGCAAAAATATATTTTTTTACGCTGAATTGTTCTGCCATGCTCTGCTGGCACTTGGATGAGAGTTCTGGGGTCGAATCGAGTTCTAGGCTGCAGTTCTTATATTGGTCTGACAAAATAGAAAGAGTTCTAGCGTCCTATTGGATTTAAAACGCTGCAAAAATATATTTTTTTTACGCTGAAATGTTCTGCCATGCTCTGCTGGCACTTGGATGAGAGTTCTGGGGTCGAATCGAGTTCTAGGCTGCAGTTCTTATATTGGTCTGACAAAAACGAAAGAGTTCCAGCGTCCTATGTGGTGTGAAACGCTGCAAAAAAAGTTTTTTTACGCTGAAATGTTCTGCCATGCTCTGCTGGCACTTGGATGACAGTTCTCGGGTCGAATCGAATTCTAGGCTGCAGTTCTGATATTGGTCTGACAAAAACGAAAGAGTTCCAGCGTCCTATTTGATTTAAAACGCTACAAAAAAAAAATATTTACGCTGAAATGTTCTGCCATGCTCTGCTGGCACTTGTATAAGAGTTCTGGGGTCGAATCGATTTCTAGGCTGCAGTTCTGATATTGGTCTGACAAAATCGAAAGAGTTCTAGCGTCCTATGTGATTTCAAACGCTGCTAAAAATATTTTTTTACGCTGAAATATTCTGCCATGTTCTGCTGGCACTTGGATGAGAGTTCTAGGGTCGAATCGAGTTCTAGGCTGCGGTTCTGATATTGGTCTGACAAAAACGAAAGAGTTCCAGCGTCCTATTTGATTTAAAACGCTACAAAAAAAATTTAATTACGCTGAAATGTTCTGCCATGCTCTGCTGGCACTTGGATGAGAGTTCTGGGGTCGAATCGAGTTTTAGGCTGCAGTTCTGATATTGGTCTGACAAAAACGAAAGAGTTCTAGCGTTCTGTGTGATTTAGAACGCTGCAAAAATATTGTTTTACGCTGAAATGTTCTGCCATGCTCTGCTGGCATCTAGATGATAGTTCTGGGGTCGAATCGACTTCTAAGCTTCAGTTTTGATATTGGTCTGACAAAAACGAAAGAGTTCCAGCGTCCTATGTGATTTAAAACGCTGCTAAAAATATTTTTTTCGCTGAAATGTTCTGCCATGCTCTGCTGGCACTTGGATGAGAGTTCTGGGGTCGAATCGAGTTCTAGGCTGCAGTTCTGATATTGGTCTGACATAAACGAAAGAGTTCCAGCGTCCTATTTGATTTAAAACGCTGCAAAAATATTTTTTTACGCTGAAATGTTCTGCCATGCTCTGCTGGCACTTGGATGAGAGTTCTGGGGTCGAATCGAGTTCTAGGCTGCAGTTCTTATATTGGTCTGACAAAAACGAAAGAGTTCCAGCGTCCTATGTGGTGTGAAACGCTGCAAAAAAAGTTTTTTGGGCTGAAATGTTCCGCCATGCTCTGCTGGCACTTGGATGAGAGTTCTGGGGTCGAATCGAGTTCTAGGCTGCAGTTCTTATATTGGTCTGACAAAAACGAAAGAGTTCCAGCGTCCTATTTGATTTAAAACGCTGCAAAAATATTTTTTTTACGCTGAAATGTTCTGCCATGCTCTGCTGGCACTTGGATGAGAGTTCTGGGGTCGAATCGAGTTCTAGGCTGCAGTTCTTATATTGGTCTGACAAAAACGAAAGAGTTTCAGCGTCCTATGTGGTGTGAAACGCTGCAAAAAAAGTTTTTTTACGCTGAAATGTTCTGCCATGCTCTGCTGGCATCTAGATGATAGTTCTGGGGTCGAATCGATTTCTAGGCTGCAGTTCTGATATTGGTCTGACAAAATCGAAAGAGTTCTAGCGTCCTATGTGATTTAAAACGCTGCTAAAAATATTTTTTTACGCTGAAATGTTCTGCCATGCTCTGCTGGCACTTGGATAAGAGTTCTGGGGTCGAATCGAGTTCTAGGCTGCAGATCTTATATTAGTCTGACAAAATCGAAAGAGTTCTAGCGTCCTATGTGATTTAAAACTCTACAAAAAAAAAATGTTTTACGCTGAAATGTTCTGCCATGCTCTGCTGGCACTTGGATAAGAGTTCTGGGGTCGAATCGATTTCTTGGCTGCAGTTCTGATATTGGTCTGACAAAATCGAAAGAGTTCTAGCGTCCTATGTGATTTAAAACGCTGCTAAAAATATTTTTTTACGCTGAAATGTTCTGCCATGCTCTGCTGGCACTTGGATAAGAGTTTTGGGGTAGAATCGATTTCTAGGCTGCAGTTCTGATATTGGTCTGACAAAATCGAAAGAGTTCTAGCGTCCTATGTGATTTCAAACGCTGCTAAAAATATTTTTTTACGCTGAAATGTTCTGCCATGCTCTGCTGGCACTTGGATAAGAGTTTTGGGGTAGAATCGATTTCTAGGCTGCAGTTCTGATATTGGTCTGACAAAATCGAAAGAGTTCTAGCGTCCTATGTGATTTCAAACGCTGCTAAAAATATTTTTTTACGCTGAAATGTTCTGCCATGCTCTGCTGGCATTTGGATGAGAGTTCTGGCGTCGAATCGACTTCTAAGCTTCAGTTCTGATATTGGTCTGACAAAAACGAAAGAGTTCCAGCGTCCTATTTGATTTAAAACGCTGAAAAAAATATTTTTTACGCTGAAATGTTCTGCGATGCTTTGCTGGCATTTGGACGAGAGTTCTGGGGTCGAATCGAGTTCTAGGCTGCAGTTCTTATATTGGTCTGACAAAAAAGAAAGAGTTCTAGCGTCCTATGTGATTTAAAACGCTGCAAAAAATATTTTTTTACGCTTTAATGTTCTGCCATGCTCTGCTGGCACTTGGATGAGAGTTCTGGGGTCGAATCGAGTTCTAGGCTGCAGTTCTTATATTGGTCTGACAAAAACGAAAGAGTTCCAGCGTCCTATGTGGTGTGAAACGCTGCAAAAAAGTTTTTTTACGCTTAAATTTTCTGCCATGCTCTGCTGGCACTTGGATAAGAGTTCTGGGGTCGAATCGAGTTCTAGGCTGCAGATCTTATATTAGTCTGACAAAATCGAACGAGTTTTAGCGTCCTATGTGATTTAAAACTCTACAAAAAAAAATGTTTTACGCTGAAATGTTCTGCCATGCTCTGCTGGCACTTGGATAAGAGTTCTGGGGTCGAATCGATTTCTTGGCTGCAGTTCTGATATTGGTCTAGCGTCCTATGTGATTTCAAACGCTGCTAAAAATATTTTTTTACGCTGAAATGTTCTGCCATGCTCTGCTGGCATTTGGATGAGAGTTCTGGGGTCGAATCGACTTCTAAGCTTCAGTTCTGATATTGGTCTGACAAAAACGAAAGAGTTCCAGCGTCCTATTTGATTTAAAACGCTGAAAAAAATATTTTTAACGCTGAAATGTTCTGCCATGCTTTGCTGGCATTTGGACGAGAGTTCTGGGGTCGAATCGAGTTCTAGGCTGCAGTTCTTATATTGGTCTGACAAAAAAAAAGAGTTCTAGCGTCCTATGTGATTTAAAACGCTGCAAAAAATATTTTTTTACGCTTTAATGTTCTGCCATGCTCTGCTGGCACTTGGATAAGAGTTTTGGGGTAGAATCGATTTCTAGGCTGCAGTTCTAATATTGGTCTGACAAAATCGAAAGAGTTCTAGCGTCCTATGTGATTTAAAACGCTGCTTAAAATATTTTTTTCGCTGAAATGTTCTGCCATGCTCTGCTGGCACTTGGATAAGAGTTCTGGGGTCGAATCGAGTTCTAGGCTGCAGTTCTGATTTTGGTCTGACAAAATCGAAAGAGTTCTAGCGTCCTATGTGATTTAAAACGCTGCTAAAAATATTTTTTTACGCTGAAATGTTCTGCCATGCTCTGCTGGCACTTGGATGAGAGTTCTAGGGTCGAATCGAGTTCTAGGCTGCAGTTCTGATATTGGTCTGACAAAAACGAAAGAGTTCCAGCGTCCTATTTGATTTAAAACGCTACAAAAAAAAAAATATTTACGCTGAAATGTTCTGCCATGCTCTTCTGGCACTTGGATGAGAGTTCTGGGGTCGAATCAAGTTCTAGGCTGCAGTTCTTATATTGGTCTGACAAAAACGAAAGAGTTCCAGCGTCCTATGTTGTGTGAAACGCTGCAAAAAAAGTTTTTTTACGCTGAAATGTTCTGCCATGCTCTGCTGGCACTTGGATGAGAGTTCTGGGGTCGAATCGAATTCTAGGCTGCAGTTCTTATATTGGTCTGACAAAAACGAAAGAGTTCCAGCGTTCTATGTGGTGTGAAACGCTGCAAAAAAAGTTTTTTGGGCTGAAATGTTCCGCCATGCTCTGCTGGCACTTGGATGAGAGTTCTGGGGTCGAATCAAGTTCTAGGCTGCAGTTCTTATATTGGTCTGACATAAACGAAAGAGTTCCAGCGTCCTATTTGATTTAAAACGCTACAAAAAAAAAATTTTTACGCTGAAATGTTCTGCCATGCTCTGCTGGCACTTGGATGAGAGTTCTGGGGTCGAATCTAGTTCTAGGCTGCAGTTCTTATATTGGTCTGACAAAAACGAAAGAGTTCCAGCGTCCTATGTGGTGTGAAACGCTGCAAAAAAAGTTTTTTTGGGCTGAAATGTTCCGCCATGCTCTGCTGGCACTTGGATGAGAGTTCTGGGGTCGAATCGAGTTCTAGGCTGCAGTTCTTATATTAGTCTGACATAAACGAAAGAGTTCCAGCGTCCTATTTGATTTAAAACGCTACAAAAAAAAAAAAATTACGCTGAAATGTTCTGCCATGCTCTGCTGGCACTTGGATGAGAGTTCTCGGGTCGAATCGAGTTTTAGGCTGCAGTTCTTATATTGGTCTGACAAAAAAGAAAGAGTTCTAGCGTCCTATGTGATTTAAAACGCTGCTAAAAATATTTTTTTACGCTTTAATGTTCTGCCATGCTCTGCTGGCACTTGGATGAGAGTTCTGGGGTCGAATCGATTTCTTGGCTGCAGTTCTGATATTGGTCTGACAAAATCGAAAGAGTTCTAGCGTCCTATGTGATTTAAAACGCTGCTAAAAATATTTTTTTCGCTGAAATGTTCTGCCATGCTCTGCTGGCACTTGGATAAGAGTTCTGGGTTTGAATCGAGTTCTTGACTGCAGTTCTGATATTGGTCTGACAAAAACGAAAGAGTTCCAGCGTCCTATTTGATTTAAAACGCTACAAAAAAAAATATTTACGCTGAAATGTTCTGCCATGCTCTGCTGGCACTTGGATGAGAGTTCTGGGGTCGAATCGAGTTCTAGGCTGCAGTTCTGATATTGGTCTGACAAAAACGAAAGAGTTCCAGCGTCCTATGACATTTAAAACGCTGCAAAAATATTTTTTTACGCTGAAATGTTCTGCCATGCTCTGCTGGCACTTGGATGAGAGTTCTGGGGTCGAATCGACTTCTAAGCTTTAGTTTTGATATTGGTCTGACAAAAATGAAAGAGTTCCAGCGTCCTATGTGGTGTGAAACGCTGCAAAAAGTATTTTTTGACTTTTAAAACCTCCTGACATGATCTGCTGGCACTTGGACGAGAGTGCTGGGGACATATCGAGTTCTAGGCTGCAGTTCTGATATTGGTCGGACAAAAACGAAAGAGTTTCAGCGTCCTATGTGATTTGAAACGCTGCAAAAAAAGTTTTTTTTTGCTGAAATGTACTGCCATGCTCTGCTGACACTTGTATGAGAGTTCTGGGGTCGAATCGAGTGTTAAGCTTCAGTTTTTATATTGATCTGACAAAAACGAAAGAGATCCAGTGTTTTATATGATTTGAAACGTTAATTTTTTTTTACATATGAAACGTTCTGACATGATTTGCTGGCACTTGGACGAGAGTTCTGGAGTCAAATTGAGTTCCAGGCTGCAGTTCTAATACGAATATGTGGAAAACAGAAGAATTCCAGCATTTTAAATAATTTGAAACTATGAAAATAGTATTTGTCGACTTGATGAACTTTCATAGCAGATAATTTAGTAAATATACCATTTTCACGGCAAAAACGCCAGAACTATTCTTAAAAAGTATCGGGAACTATAGAACACAGCTGCATGCGAAAAGAACTCACATTTTTTTTCGATTTGCTGTAAAATGATCTGCCACGGGAAGTTAGCAGATCATTTTGAAAAAAAAAAATCTCGGCCAAAACGCCAGAACTATTCTTAAAAAGTATCAGGAACTGTAGAACTCAGCTGCATGCGATAAGAACTCACATTTATTTTTGATCTGCTGGACAATGATCTGCTAAGTTCACTAACATCCGATCGGCTTGGCTCGTGGTGGTAGCTTTGGGAAGGGGCGACGGATTGCGGTTACAAACCCTTCCGCTCGGCCTGACCCATGTAAGGGGCGACGGATCAGGGGTTGTAAACCCCCCCGATCGGCCCAACCCGTAACCCTCAACGGAGAGGAACGGGGGTCCCAAGGGACCGCGTGGAGTAAACCACTTTAAAAAATCCGTAAATCCTAAGCTTTGGTGCCTGGCGAGGGGATGCATGGTCGACGCGGAGGTCGGCCCCTAGGGCACCGACGTCGGGTCCCAGACGTTAACTGGACAAAAAAAACATGAAAATGAAGCAGTGCCAAAATAATCCCCGGGCGGGTCCCAGCAACATCGCTGGGGAATCCCGTGCCGCCCTTTCCAGGGCGGCTGGCCCCACGTATACGGGGGGGGCCAACACTGCCTCGCGGCCTCGGTCGCGCACAGGTGAAGACACGGAGGAGACGGTGGACGTTCCGACCACACAAACATCTTGTGCGGTCGATGATCCCACCACTGGATTGGACACGAGGAGATCGGGGGCGAGTTTCGTTCGCTCCCGGTCTCACTCAAGGACGACCTCGGAGGAGAGCCTGGTCTTGCGATTTGCTAGACCAGGCACTCCTTGCCCGAGGCTTAGGGCCGGGAGGGGGAACGATGGGGACAGCGACGCTATGTCCGGCGTCTCTATCTCATCCTCCATCGGCGGAACTCTGCGGGCGCGAAAGCGCAAACCACAGCGTCCTGCCGATGATGACGGGAGGCCCATGGTGATCAGAAGGAGGAAAGCGGACGACGCCAGCGTGGAGCAGGAAGCGACGCAACCGGCCGCTGAAACGGGAATCGGTGAACGAGCGTCTGCGGACATCGGCTCGGAGCTCTTCTCCTGTCTATCGGCCGTAGAGAAGACGGTCGATAAGCCGAAGAGCTCCAAGGCGGAAGTGGTGAAGTCCGTTCGGTCCGCCTTCGCCACCTTAAAGGCCTGCGCATCAGAACTGTGCGTGAGGGCGGAGACTCGGGATCGGGAGAACGAGAGAACTCGTTCCCTGATCGACCAGCTCTACGCCCGCATCGAGGTGCTGGCCAGCGAGTTGGCGGAGCTTCGGAGGGGAGGGGGTGCCTCTCATGCCCCGGCTGCGGCGCCAACTTTCGAGGCGCCTGGAAGGGCTCAGGCGCCGGGTCCGTCTCGGGGAGGTTTACCTGCCCTTGCAGCGCCGACATCGGCAAAGGCAAAAAAGGGACGAGACGGTCCACAAAGGGGGGCGCCCGCGCCGACACCTCGGCTGACGGCGTCAGCCCCCCAACCAAGCTCGGACTGGAGCCAGCTCTCGGCCATTATGGACCGAGAGTACGCCCGTTTTCAGTCCGAGCTTATGGGCCGTCTCTTCCCCGAGATGGGAAGAAGACCTCCCCTGGGACAGGGTCAGCGTCGAGAGGGGGAAATTCCCCAGGCGACGCTGACTAAGTCCCAGAGAAAAAAGAAAAGGCGGGCGCAGAGGGGAACGGCGTCGTCACAGGCTCCGCCAGTTCCAGCTTTGGCGGGGCCATCAACTGAGCGGGTGGGGGCACAGAGCGGCACCTGGGCAACGGTGGTCGGCCGAAAGGCGGCCGCCCGTGCCAAACAGGTTGCTGCTCCACGGACCCAGGCCGTCCCCACTCCTCAGAAGAAGAAGGGGCAGCCCAAACCCCCCACATGTGCGGCGGTTGTGGTCACGGTGCCTGAAGGCGCCGAGACCACGATCGCTGCAGTGATGACAGCCGCCAAGGCCCGCATCAAACTAGCGGACCTTGGCATCGTGGGGGGCGTAAGGCAGAGGAAGGCGGCCACCGGGGCTCTCCTATTGGAGGTCCCCGGTCCCGAGAGCTCCTCCAAGGCCGACGCCCTGGCGGAGAAGATGCGGGAGGCCCTCGCCGACACGGGCGCGCTCATCTCGCGCCCGTGTAAAATGGGCGACTTGCGGGTGATGGACCTAGACGAGTCCATCACCCCCGCGGACGTCACGGCGGCGATCGCCGAGGCGGGCGGATGCTCCCCGACCGATATCAAGATCGGGGAGATCCGCACCGCCCCATCACGCTTGGGGACCGCATGGGTCCGCTGCCCGGTCGGGGCCGTCAGGAAGGTGGCCGCCCAAGGACGAGTTCAGATAGGGTGGACCTCGGCGAGAGTAGAGGCACTGGCAGCACGGCCGTTGCAATGTTACCAGTGCCTCGAGGTGGGGCACGTCAGAGTAAAGTGCCCCAACAATGTGGACAGGAGCGGACGCTGTTACAGGTGCGGTGAGACGGGGCACATTGCCCGTCATTGCACAGCGTCCGGGAGAGGGAGGCCCTTCGCTACCACCGCGTACCCGAGTACCTGCAGCGCATCCTCGAGGCGTATTTGTCCGAGAGGATGATCGCCTACGAGACGCAGGATGGGTGGCGGCGGTGGCGCATGACCTGCGGCGTTCCACAGGGGTCGGTCCTCGGTCCACTCCTGTGGAACATTGGTTATGACTGGGTGCTTCGCGGTGCCTTTCTCCCAAACCTTGGCGTGACGTGCTACGCCGACGACACGCTCGTTACTGCCAGGGGGAGAACGCACCGTGAAGCAGCCATTCTGGCGACGGCGGGAGTGGCACACGTTGTGCAGCGCATCCGAGGCTTGGGGCTTGAGGTCGCCCTAGGCAAGACGGAGGCGATCTGTTTCTACGGTCCGCGAAATAATCCACCCCGTGACTTCCATCTAGTCATTGGCGGAACCCGTGTTGCTGTCGAGTCGACGTTGAAATACCTCGGCCTTGTCCTCGACAGCAACTGGGACTTCAGGGCGCATTTCGGCCGTTTGGCGCCGAAGCTGGTTGGAGCGGCGGGTGCTCTTGCCCGGCTCTTGCCAAACCTAGGTGGTCCAAATGCTTCGACGAGACGTCTATATATGGGAGTGTTGCGCTCGATGGGTCTTTACGGCGCCCCGGTGTGGGCCGCATGTGTCTCTGATGGCGTCATCAGTACACTCTTGCGCGTGCAGAGGCTGATGGCCATCAGAATCACGCGAGCATACCGCACCGTGTCGGGGGAAGCAGCCGTCGTCTTGGCTGGGTCTCTGCCATGGGACCTCGATGCGAAATCCCTCGCGTCGCTGTACGAGTGGCGTGAGGAGGCGCGGAGTCGGGGTGACCGCCCGGCGCTCAGGGAGGTGGAGGAGCGTCGGGATGTTCTTCGCCAGGCCCAGGTAGCGGAGTGGCGGACGCGGCTGCAAGAGCCGAGGTACGGTCTCAGGACTATCGAGGCTGTAAGGCCCGTACTAGATGAGTGGCTCAATAGAAACCACGGGGCGCTGAGCTTCCATTTGACACAGGTACTTTCCGGACACGGTTGCTTCGGAAGGTACCTGTGTCGAATACAGCGGGAGAGTGATGAGCGGTGTCATCACTGCGGCTGCAGTTCCGACACCGCTCAACACACATTGGAGTTCTGCCCGGCCTGGGAGGAGCAACGGCAATCTCTTGTGACGGTGATAGGGCAGGATTTGTCGCTGCCGGCCGTAGTTTTGGCCATGGTCGGCAGTGACGACGCTTGGCAAGCGACTCGCCGCTTTTGCGAGGAGGTTATGGGTGCCAAGGAATCCGCGGAGAGAGAGCGCGAACTCCTCCGCGGCACCCAGCGCCCCAGGCGCTCAAGGCGACAGGTCAGAAATGACCTGTTGCCACCTTAAACGGCTCTCAGCGGCGGACTCGGGGGTGTCCGTCGCCAATAAATGAGCCCGAGATGGCGGCGGCGTGTCCACGCCGCCTCTCGAGAGGGTTTTTCCCCGACAAGGGGTTTTTGGAGATGGGGTCCGACGGGACCAACCGCTGCCAGAGCGCATAGATGTCATCCGCAACGGTTCCTGTGCGCTCTAGCAACGCGGTGTGACTGGACACCGAGGGGTTTTAGTGGGTAAACCTCTGGCCGCCCACCATCACAGGCCAGAGGGAGCCCCACACATCCCTGCCGCTCCCCCCCGGAGTGGCAGGACGGTGCATAAGGCTGCATTTCCCCTCGTAAAAAAAAAAAAAAAAAAAAAGGTTAGGTTAGGTTAGGTTAGGTTAGGTTAGGTTAGGTTAGGTTAGGTTCCGCCCGGGCGGGTCCCTCCTCAGGAGGGGAATCCCGTCACGCTTCGGCGTGCTGCCCCGTAGTATACGGAGGGGGCAACTATTGCAAGAGTGGACAGGATAGTGGAGATGAGTGGGAGATGGCTCAGGAAGCCAGCGGGGGTTTGAAAAGACCTGGTGATGGAACAGTGCAGGTAGAGCTAGTACCTCAAAGTTCTAGTGAGAGCCAGGAGGGCCAGGCGGCGCAGGCTGAAAGACGAATGACCAGAAGCGCTACCAGTAGGAGCCGGTCTGAATCCGTTCGGCCGGAACAAGGCGAAAACAAACCAGAAGGGTTTAAGGAGGCGGTCATAAAACTTGATCGATTGCCTCTCGATAGAGAAAGGAGTCGAAGTCGACACAGTGAGCCGAATCAAATGTCCGATCTTGATAGCAGGACCATGGTTGTGGCACCGTCAGACGTGTCTTCTAACAACGCGGTCGATAAAAAGGCGGAAAAGCGACAGCGGCCGTCAAGTGATGGTGAAGATAGCGGGCAGACCCCTTCCAAGGCGAAACCTGTCGCCAAAAAGAAGGATAACCCGCCTACCAGAGGTGACCGTACTGGCCTGGAGAAGGCACAGAAGCATCTCCAGGAGTTGCAACAGGCTGCTGCTGAGACTGAACTTTCAGGTTCACAGCGGCCGAAGTCGCAAGTGCAGTCCTTTAAGAAGGACAAGATCGTCGTAAACCCAGTGGGGGATACTGAAGAACAGACGGCGGAGATGCTCCACAAGAAGGCAGGTGAAAGTGTCTTGGCCATTCTTGAGGTAGCGAAAAGGAGTGGTCATCTGAAAGGTGATTTTATCCGCAACCTCAAGGAAGCGTCACATAATCTGCAGAGCATCTCTGAGGAGCTGCATCGGCGGACCCAGTCTGAAGAGGTTGCCAAGCTTCAGGCCATCAATGCCAAATTGGAAAGACAGATGGCAGACCTCCGCAGGGAAGTTCAAGCGCTGAGGGAGGTGTTTGAGGAAACTCGTCACGAGCGATTGTGCGAGCCCACACAACTATCCATGCCGCCTGCTGTGACGGCACATGATATAGGCAGCATAGAAGAGTTAAGGCGTTCCCTACTTATAGACGTAGGGAATATGATGAACGCCCGCTTGGACGCTCTGAAAGATCGGCTTCCGCCCGAGAAACCTGTCCGCCCACCACTAGCGGCTGATCGGGCAAGATACACTGCGGCTGAAAGGACGCAGTCAACTACAGGTGTAACGGTGCCAACGGCACCGCAAGAGAAGAAGAAGAAGAAGCAGAGAGGTAAGAAAACCAAGAAGAACAATCCGGAAGTTTCAGCTCCGACTCCCTCTGCTTCGACTCGTCCGGCTTCCGCCAGTGCCAAAGTGCCCACGTCAACTCGTTCTGAGTGGACTGCTGTTGGCAAAAATGGTAGGGCGGCGATGCCAAAGAAAACAAAGTCATCTCCCAAGAGGGTACGTACGCCTAAATCCACCGGGGTGGTGATCACACTGCTACCAGAGGGCGAGAAGCAGGGCGTTACATACGCTAAAATCCTATCGGATGCAAAGGCAAAGCTTGATTTGCCCAGTCTCGGCATTCCCAACGGGGTTCGTTGCAGAAAGACAGCCACCGGAGCTCGAATTCTCGAGGTTCCCGGGGCAACTAGTGGTGACATGGCAGACGCATTGGCCGCTAAACTACAAGAGCACCTAGGTCCAGTGGTAGCTAAAGTGCATCGACCGGTTGCAACTGCGGAGATCCGAGTCTCGGGGCTAGATGACTCTGTCACTACCGAAGAGCTCGTGGCTGCAGTTGCTCGAGGTGGTAATTGCCCTGTCGATGCTGTGAAGACAGGTCCCATACGCTGCGGCCCATCTGGAATGGGCACAGCCTGGGTGCGATGCCCAATCGCGGCGGCAAAGAGGGTGTCAGAGTCCAACCGGCTCTTGGTCGGCTGGGTCTCCGCCAGCGTCAAGCTATTACAACCAAGAGCGAGAAGGTGTTACCGCTGCCTAGAGAGCGGCCATGTCTCAGCTAAGTGTGCTTCGGAGATCGACCGAAGTACCTTATGCTACCGCTGTGGAAAATCTGGCCACAAGGCCAGCGTATGCCAGGCCACCCCGCACTGCTTTTTATGTGCGGCGGCTAAGAAGCCTGCACAACACCGCTTGGGCACTAAAGCCTGTGCGGAGCCAAGGCTCACTAAGCCACGAAAGACTGTTGCCTCAGGAACACCGCCTCTGGCTCCGGTCTGCCCTGAAGCTTCTGAGGAAGTGATGGATGAGGAGTTCGAGATCGAGTGCCCATAATGGATCATACACCCATTCATCAATTCCTTCAGACGAACTGCAATCATTGCAGTGTGGCGCAAGACCTCCTCGTGCAGACCATCGCCGAGATGAGGATCGAGGTGGCTGTAGTGGCAGAACCCTACAGGATACCTCAGGGTAGCAGGTGGATTGCAGACGCAGCGGGACTGATCGTCATCATTCCCTCCAGCGATCTTGTTCCAACCCTCAAACTTATCGCTCGTGGCGACGGCTACGTGGCGGTACTGTGGAGGGAGACTGTAGTGGTCGGAACGTACTTCTCGCCTAACCGACCAGACCATGAGTTTGAGTCATTCCTGGGCGAGGTTGGGGCCCTCTTGGACCGGATACAACCTCGTCAGGCCTTGGTCCTGGGCGACTTTAATTCATGGTCCACAAGATGGAGTAGTCGCTACACTTGCCCGAGAGGCGCAATCCTCGAGGAGTGGATAGACTCCGTCGGACTCATGGTCCTCAATCGTGGGTCGACCAGCACGTTTGCGCGACGGCGGGGCGAGTCGATTGTGGATATCACACTCGCCAGTCCTGCCCTCGCGCACAATGTGCAAAGTTGGAGGGTTCTCGAGGGGGTGGAGACTGGTTCTGATCATCGGTACATCCGATTTCAGATCTGTACCCAAACCACAAACACTTTGGTTCAGCCCCCTCGTCAGTGCCGTCCCCGGTGGTCGCTGAAGAAGCTTGACCGGGAAATGCTGGAGGAAGCCTCGATCGTCCAGGCCTGGGTGTCTGCACCGGACAGGCCCGTCGACGTAAACGGGGAGGCGGAGTGGTTCCGTCGAGCCATGACGACAGTGTGTGACGCCTCGATGCCTCGGGTGAAGTCGCAGGGTCGCCCGCGGCAGGTGTACTGGTGGAGTGTGGAGATTGCCTCCCTACGCGCCGCCTGCGTAGCAACACGCCGTCCGTACACCCGACACCGGAGATATCGGCGTCACACACACGTGCCAGGTGACCCTGACCCAGTCGCCGACCAACTGTACGCAGTATACAGGGAGGCCATGAAGGCTTTGAAGACTGCCATCGCGGAGGCTAAAGACCGGGCTCGTGAGGAGATGCTCGCGTCCTTGAGTCAGGACCCATGGGGGCGCCCCTACCGTATGGCTAGAGGCAAGCTCAGACCGTGGGCTCCGCCTTTGACTCGGACACTTAATCCGGAACTCCTCACGAACGTTGTTGCGACGCTCTTCCCAGATAGGGAAGAACACACCCCACCGCCTATGGCTCCTCTTCAACCTTTAGAGCCAATGACGGAGGAAGTGGAGGACCCGCAAGTCACCACTGCGGAGCTCAAGATGGTCGTACGGCGTCTTAGCGCCAAAAACACCGCACCTGGGCCTGACGGCATACCGGGTCGAGCATGGGTTCTTGCTGTTGGGGCGCTGGGCGACCGTCTCCGGGCACTTTTCAGTGCCTGTTTTGAGCATGGTCAGTTTCCGGACCTGTGGAAGACCGGCAACTTGGTGCTACTGCGTAAAGAGGGTCGACCAGAGGATTCACCATCGGCTTATAGGCCCATAGTCCTCCTCGACGAAGTGTGTAAACTCTTCGAGAGAGTTATCGCGGCGCGACTCGTCCGACACCTGACTCAGATCGGGCCCGACCTGTCGACCAGTCAGTTTGGTTTTAGACGAGAGCGGTCTACAGTGGATGCCATTCTGCACATGAAGGCCATTGTGGACGAAGCGGTGTCCGCGGGGGATGTGGTGTTGGCAGTGTCCTTGGATATTGCCAATGCGTTCAACACCCTCCCGTGGACTTGCATCGTTGAGGCCCTGCGTTTCCACCAGGTGCCTCAATATCTTCAGCGTACGGTGGAGGCCTACTTGAGCAACCGGTGGATTGCCTACGAGACGGGGGCGGGATGGCAACGGTGGCAAATGTCATGCGGCGTTCCACAGGGGTCGGTCCTTGGACCACTCCTGTGGAACTTGGGCTACGACTGGGTGCTTCGTGGTGTGCTACTCGACAACCTCAGCCTTACCTGCTACGCCGACGATACGTTGGTGACGGCTAGAGGGAGGACACATCGCGAGGCAGCCATGTTGGCAACAGCTGGCGTTGCCCATGTAGTGGAAAGGATCCGTTGTCTGGGTCTAGAGGTGGCTTTGTCCAAGACGGAAGCAATATCATTTCATGGGACTAGGAATAAGCCTCCTCGGGACTTTCACATCGTCGTTGAGGGGACTCGTATTACTGTTGGGGCCACGCTGAAATACCTCGGGTTAGTCTTGGACAGCAGGTGGAACTTCAATGCCCACTTTGCCCAACTTGTGCCGAAATTGATGAAGACGGCAGGCGCTCTCTCCCGCCTGCTGCCTAACATAGGTGGCCCTAGCGTCTCCTGCAGACGCCTGTATCTGGGAGTCTTACGCTCTATGGCGTTATATGGGGCACCGGTGTGGGCCCCGGCTCCATCAAATGGCAACATTGTCGCTTTGAACAATGTTCAGAAAACAATGGCCATAAGAGTAATTAGGGCATACCGCACTGTGTCCAGAGAGGCGGCCTGCGTTTTAGCGGGAAGTCTCCCCTGGGACCTTGAGGCCGAATCCCTTGCGTCACTACACCGGTGGCGTGAGGAAGCACGAAGCCGAGGCAATCGACCGGCGCTCAGGGAGGTGGAGGGGCGTCGCGACGAGCTTCGCCAGGCTGCAGTGGCGAATTGGCGAGCGCGCTTGGAGCGTCCTCATTATGGACACCATACCATCGCGGCAATCCTGCCAGTCTTCGACTTATGGCTCCAGCGAAGTCACGGAGCTCTCTCGTTTCGCTTGACGCAGGTGCTTTCCGAACACGGTTGTTTCGGGAAGTATCTGTGTCGCATTGGGAGAGAAGCCTCCGAAAAGTGTCACCACTGCACCTCCAGCTGTGACACAGCCCTGCACACGATGGCGGAATGTCCGGCTTGGGAGGAGCCGCGACATGCATTGACGCAGGCGATCGGACCTGATCTGTCGCTGTCAGCAGTGGTGCAAGCCATTGTTGATAGCGACGAATCGTGGCAAGTGTTTCGCACTTTCTGCGAGACAGTAATGTCCGCTAAAGAGGCCGCGGAGAGGGAACGTGAACTACTCTCCGTCGAACCGACGCGCGCAAGGCGCAATAGGAGGCGAGTGGTGCACAACGACCACCTGCCACCCTAAATTGGCCTATGGAGGCGGACTCGGGGGAGTTCGTCTCCAGACCATAGGCCCGAGAAGGCGGTGGCGTGTCCTACGCTGCCTCTCGAGAGGGACTTTTTTTTTCCCGGTACACGGGTTTTTTAGAGACGGGGTCTTACGAGACCAGCCGCCGCCGTGGGGCAGCAGATGACATGTGTAAGCGCTCCTGCGTCCCCGGCACAACCGGCGGTAAGAGGACACCGAGGGGTTTTAGTGGGTAAACCTCTGGCCGCCCACCACCACAGGCCAGAGGGAGCCCCACACATCCCTGCCGCTCCCCCCGGAGCGGCAGGACGGTGCATAAGGCTGCATTTCCCCTCGTAAAAAAAAAAAAAAAAAAAAAAAAAAAGGTTAGGTTCCGTGGCAGGCAATTAGGGAGGCACTGGTTTATCACGGCGTGCCTCCCTACCTGCGAGCAATCATCGGGGCCTACCTTTGCGACAGACGCGTTAGGATTACCGGTCGAAACGGGACGGAGACGGAACGGGAGATTACGTGCGGGGTTCCGCAGGGGTCCGTTTTGGGCCCCCTGCTATGGAACCTCGCATATGATGCGGTCCTTCGCACCAGTCTTCCCGGTGACGTGAGTGTCGTCTGCTATGCGGATGACACTCTCGTTGTCGCCACCGGCGCTGACTTCGGGCGAACGCTCAGGCTTGCCGAGCTGGGGGTGGCATGTGTCGTGCGGGCGATTCGCGAGCTGGGCCTAGAGATAGCGCCTCACAAGTGCGAGGCGCTATGGTTCCACCGCCTCAGACGAGGCCAGGAACCCCCCAACTCGCGAATCCGTGTAGGTGACGCCGAAGTCCAGGTGGGGCGGTACATCAAGTACCTAGGCCTCACCCTGGACAGCCGATGGAGCTTCGAAGAGCATTTCGTGCGCCTGGTCCCCCGAGCGCGCAGGATAGCAGGTGCGCTACATCGCCTGCTGCCCAACCTCGGGGGACCGCGGGAAGGAGTTCGCCGCCTCTACGGTGGCGTCATACGATCCGTGGCGCTGTACGGGGCCCCCGTGTGGTCCAACGACCTCACGAGGTCCTGCCGCTGCGGAGCTCTGTTGAGGAGCCTGCAGCGGCTAATGGCCATGCGGATCGTACGAGGCTACCGGACGATTTCGTTCGAGGCGGCGACGGTTCTGGCCCGTTCCCCCCCTTTCCAAATCCTGGCCAAGATGGACGCCGCCGTCTATGACGCGCGGCGAGGCATCGACCAGGGTGGAGGAGACGGGGGGTACGCGCTAGAACCCGCGCAAGGAATGCTCCGGCGGGACGCGCACCGACAGGCCTTGAGGGACTGGCGCGCGCAGCTGGAACGACAGGGCTGTGCGCGCCAACGCGCTGTCGGTGCCGTCCTGCCCAACTTCGAGGCCTGGATCGGCAGAAAAGGCGAGGTCACCTACAGATTGACTCAGATACTCACCGGACACGGTTGCTTCGGTGAGTATCTGAACCGAATCGGGAGGGAGGAAACGACACAGTGCCACCATTGCGCTTCCGACCGGGACTCCGCCCAGCACACGCTGGAAGACTGCCCCGCGTGGGAGTCTGAGCGTCGAGTCCTGGTCGACGTCATCGGGCGAGATCTGTCCCCTCCAGCATTGGTCGCGGCCATGCTGGAGAGTGAGGAGGGTTGGGAGGCAGCGCTCTCCTTCTGCGAGGCAGTAATGCTCCAGAAGGAAAGCGCCGAGCGGGATCGGGAGAGAGCCGATCCCGCTCGAAGGAGGCGGCGGCGGGCCACATAGCTTGGCTAGCCGCCGCGCCGGGCTTGCGTGCGGGTACATCGTTGGGGTTGATGTGCCCGTGGTAGCGGCCCGGGATGACACCGCCGGTGCGGCGGGTGGTGTCGTCGAGGGGGCCCCGTCTCGCTCCGCGCCATCTTTACACGGCGTGGATCGAAACGGCGTTCCCCGGGTAGGCCGGCCGCTTCACGGCCGGAGAGCCCCACATACCCCACCGCTCCGCCCCCAGGACGGTGGGGATGCAGTTTAATGCATTTTCCTCACGAACAAAAAAAAAAAAAAAAAAGGTTAGGTTAGGTTAGGTTAGGTTAGGCTTTTTTTTTTTTTTTTTTTTTGTTCGTGAGGAAAATGCATTAAACTGCATCCCCACCGTCCTGGGGGCGGAGCGGTGGGGTATGTGGGGCTCTCCGGCCGTGAAGCGGCCGGCCTACCCACTAAAAACCTCACGGCGGCCTTCCTCAGGCATCTAGGGGGGTCCCGGGATCGCTTAAGCGCACCGGAACCCTCCCGCCTTCGCCCCCCCAATTACTTAGGGGGGCCCTCTCCCGGGGGAGCCTGGCAGAGGCTCAACCCCGCAGGGGAACGCCGTTTCGATCCACGCCGTGTAAAGATGGCGCGGAGCGAGACGGGGCCCCCTCGACGACACCACCCGCCGCACCGGCGGTGTCATCCCGGGCCGCTACCACGGGCACATCAACCCCAACGATGTACCCGCACGCAAGCCCGGCGCGGCGGCTAGCCAAGCTATGTGGCCCGCCGCCGCCTCCTTCGAGCGGGATCGGCTCTCTCCCGATCCCGCTCGGCGCTTTCCTTCTGGAGCATTACTGCCTCGCAGAAGGAGAGCGCTGCCTCCCAACCCTCCTCACTCTCCAGCATGGCCGCGACCAATGCTGGAGGGGACAGATCTCGCCCGATGACGTCGACCAGGACTCGACGCTCAGACTCCCACGCGGGGCAGTCTTCCAGCGTGTGCTGGGCGGAGTCCCGGTCGGAAGCGCAATGGTGGCACTGTGTCGTTTCCTCCCTCCCGATTCGGTTCAGATACTCACCGAAGCAACCGTGTCCGGTGAGTATCTGAGTCAATCTGTAGGTGACCTCGCCTTTTCTGCCGATCCAGGCCTCGAAGTTGGGCAGGACGGCACCGACAGCGCGTTGGCGCGCACAGCCCTGTCGTTCCAGCTGCGCGCGCCAGTCCCTCAAGGCCTGTCGGTGCGCGTCCCGCCGGAGCATTCCTTGCGCGGGTTCTAGCGCGTACCCCCCGTCTCCTCCACCCTGGTCGATGCCTCGCCGCGCGTCATAGACGGCGGCGTCCATCTTGGCCAGGATTTGGAAAGGGGGGGAACGGGCCAGAACCGTCGCCGCCTCGAACGAAATCGTCCGGTAGCCTCGTACGATCCGCATGGCCATTAGCCGCTGCAGGCTCCTCAACAGAGCTCCGCAGCGGCAGGACCTCGTGAGGTCGTTGGACCACACGGGGGCCCCGTACAGCGCCACGGATCGTATGACGCCACCGTAGAGGCGGCGAACTCCTTCCCGCGGTCCCCCGAGGTTGGGCAGCAGGCGATGTAGCGCACCTGCTATCCTGCGCGCTCGGGGGACCAGGCGCACGAAATGCTCTTCGAAGCTCCATCGGCTGTCCAGGGTGAGGCCTAGGTACTTGATGTACCGCCCCACCTGGACTTCGGCGTCACCTACACGGATTCGCGAGTTGGGGGGTTCCTGGCCTCGTCTGAGGCGGTGGAACCATAGCGCCTCGCACTTGTGAGGCGCTATCTCTAGGCCCAGCTCGCGAATCGCCCGCACGACACATGCCACCCCCAGCTCGGCAAGCCTGAGCGTTCGCCCGAAGTCAGCGCCGGTGGCGACAACGAGAGTGTCATCCGCATAGCAGACGACACTCACGTCACCGGGAAGACTGGTGCGAAGGACCGCATCATATGCGAGGTTCCATAGCAGGGGGCCCAAGACGGACCCCTGCGGAACCCCGCACGTAATCTCCCGTTCCGTCTCCGTCCCGTTTCGACCGGTAATCCTGACGCGTCTGTCGCGAAGGTAGGCCCCGATGATTGCCCGCAAGTAGGGAGGCACGCCGTGATAAACCAGTGCCTCCCTAATTGCCTGCCACGGGAGGGTTCCGAATGCGTTGACGATGTCCAGGGACACCGCCAGCGCAACCCCCCCTGAACGGACTGCCGATTCCGAAAGGGAGCGGACGAGGCGGACAGCGTCCACGGTCGACCGCCCCGGCCGGAATCCGAACTGGCAGTCCGATAGATCTGGGCCTACTCGCGACAGGTGCCCGCTGATACGATCGGAGATAACTCTTTCGAAGAGCTTCCCCGTCTCGTTCAGCAGGCATATCGGTCGAAACGACGACGGAGACTCGGCGGTCCTTCCCTCCTTCCTCAGGAGCACCAGTCTCGCTGACTTCCACTCGAGGGGGAACACGGATAGGCGGAGGCAGTCGTTGAAGAGCTGCCTCAGCCGGTTCCCTAAGACCTTCAGAGCCAGCACAAGCACCCTGCCCGGAACACCATCCGGGCCGGGTGCGGTGGAGCGGGATGCCAGCCGCCTAACGGCCAGCTCGAGCTCGGCCCCTGTCACCCCCAGATCGTCGGACCAAAAATCTCGATCCGGCGACAAGGGAGGGTGACTGGAGGGACTGTCCTGGACCCTTGGGAAGAGTGTTGCTACGACTCTCCCCACGAAGTTGGGGTCCAGGGTTTCCGTCAACGGAGGGACCCACGGTCTGAGCTTGCCCAGTACCATCTTGTACGGGCGCCCCCATGGATCCCTATCCAGTCCCTCCACGAGCTCGTTCCAGGACCGCTCCTTGGCCTCAGCGATTGCGATGCTGAGGGCATGGGCCGCGGTCCCGTATTCCCGCCTGGCTCTTAGGGTCTCCTCTAGTGAGGCTTGCCTTCTCCTTCGGGCTCTTTGGTACTGGCGTCGCGCAGCCACGACCGATCGTCGAAGCCGCGCGATCTCCTCGCTCCACCAGTACACAGAGCCCCGCTGGGGCGGCCTGGCTCGGGGCATCGAGACGTCACAGATGGACGTCATTGTGTCCCGGAACCAGGCGGCTTGCGCCTCCGGATCGGGCGAGATCTGTTCCTCCGTCCAGTCCGCGACGTTGGCGGCGGCTACGGCCATGTCTCGGTCGAGCCGCTTGAGAGACCAACGTCGCGGAGGGCTGCGGTCCTGGCGTGGGCGGATAGGGTGGCGGAGGGATACATCGAATACGATGTATAGGTGGTCCGATAGCGTGACCGCCTCCTCCGCCACCCTCCATCCTGTAACTGTATGCGAGGCTGAGGGAGTCGCCCATGACAGGTCCACGATCGACTCCCCCTGCCATCGCCTACAGGTACGGGCCGAACCTCGGTTTAGCAACCGGAGGTCCAGCCCTGCCGCCCACTCCAGAAGCGTCTCTCCCCTAACGTTGTCCAGGGTGTCCCCCCACTCTCTCGAGCGGGAGTTAAAATCACCCAGGACAAATACCTGGCGGGGGGCGCAGCCGCGAATGCAGCTCGCCAGCTCCTCCAGGTATGCCTCGAAAACAGCGAGGCCGCTGTTAGGGGAGATATAGCAGCCCACCATGGCCGTGGACCCCCACTCCACGGCCACGTAACCCGGCCCTTTTGCGATGAGGGAGCAATGGAGATGGTCACCCCCCGCCCAATAGATGCTGACCAAGCCCAAGTCGTCCCCGAACCACCTAGGGTTGTCCGGGACGGAGTAGGGCTCGGCGACTACCGCCAGGCCAACCGACCACTCCGCGAGCGTTTGGAGCAGGAGATCCTGCGCCGCTCGGCGGTGGTTCAGGTTGACCTGCAGCACACGGACGTGGGGAGCCATTAGGAGGTCTCCATTACTTCCTCACTCCCCTGGGCCGGGGAAGGGGGCTGGACTGGCCCCTTCTTCTTTCTATTCTTCGGCGGGGAACACTTTTTGGTTCCCAGCCGGTGGTCGGCGGCCCGCCCTAGGTCCGCGCAGACCGGGCAATGGGGGGCGGACGCTGTGCAATGACGGGCAATGTGCCCCGTCTCACCGCACCTGTAACAGCGTCCGCTCCTGTCCACGGTGTTGGGGCACTTTACTCTGACGTGCCCCAACTCGAGGCACTGGTAACACTGCAACGGCCGTGCTGCCAGTGCCTCTACTCTTGCCGCGGTCCACCCTATCTGCACCCGCCCTTGGGCGGCCACCTTTCTGACGGCCCCGACCGGGCAGCGGACCCAAGCGGTGCCCAAGCGTGATGGGGCGGTGCGGATCTCCCCGATCTTGATATCGGTCGGGGAGCATCCGCCCGCCTCGGCGATCGCCGCCGTGACGTCCCCGGGGGTGATGGACTCGTCTAGGTCCATCACCCGCAGATCCCCCATTTTACACGGGCGCGAAATGAGCGCGCCCGTGTCGGCGAGGGCCTCCCTCATCTTTCCCGCCAGGGCATCGGCCTTGGCGGAGCTCTCGGGACCGGGGACCTCCAATAGGAGAGCCCCGGTGGCCGCCTTCCTCTGCCTTACGCCCCCCACGATGCCAAGGTCCGCTAGTTTAATGCGGGTCAGCGTCGCCTGGGGAATTTCCCCCTCTCGACGTTGACCATGTCCCAGGGGAGGTCTCTTTCCCATCTCGGGGAAGAGACGGCCCATAAGCTCGGACTGAAAACGGGCGTACTCTCGGTCCATAATGGCCGAGAGCTGGCTCCAGTCCGAGCTTGGTTGTTGTTGGGGGGCTGACGCCGTCAGCCGAGATGTCGGCGCGGGCGCCCCCCTTTGTGGACCGTCTCGTCCCTTTTTTGTTTTTGCCGGGGCAGGCAAACCTTCCCGGGGCGGCCGCGGCACCTGAGCCCTTCCAGGCGCCTTAAAAGATGCGGCCGGGGAGTGTGAGGCACCCCCTCCCCTCCGAAGTTCCGCCAACTCGCTGGCCAGCACCTCGATGCGGGCGTAGAGCTGGTCGATCAGGGAACGAGTCCTCTCGTTCTCCCGATCCCGGATCTCCGCCCTCACGCACAGTTCGGAGGCGCAGGCCTTTAAGGTGACGAAGGCGGACCGGACGGACTTTACCACTTCCGCCTTGGAGCTCTTCGGCTTATCGACCGTCTTCTCTACGGCCGACAGACAGGAGAAGAGCTCCGAGCCGATGTCCGCAGACGCTCGTTCGTCGATTCCTCCGGTTTCGGCGGCCGGTTGGGTCGCCTCTCGCTCCACGCTGGCATCGTCCTCTACTCTCCGCCTCACGACCATGGGCCTCCCGTCATCATCGGCAGGACGCTGTGGTTTGCGCTTTCGCGCCCGCAGAGTTCCGCCGATGGAGGATGAGATAGAGACCCCGGACATACCGTCGCTGTCCCCATCATTACCCCTTCCGGCCCTAAGCCTCGGGCAAGGAGTGCCTGGTCTAGCAAATCGCAAGACCAGGCTCTCCTCCGAGGTCGTCCTTGAATGAGACCGGGAGCGAACGAAACTCGCCCCCGACCTCCTTGTGTCAAATCCAGTGGTGGGATCATCGACCGCACAAGATGCTTGTGTGGTCGGAACATCCACCGTCTCCTCCGAGTCTACTCCGGTACGCGACCGAGGCCGCGAGGCAGTGTTGGCCCCCCCCGTATACGTGGGGCCAGCCGCCCTGGAAAGGGCAGCACGGGATTCCCCAGCAATGTTGCTGGGACCCGCCCGGGGATTTGTTTCGCACTGCTGTTTTTTCATTTTGTTTTTTTGTCCAGTTATCGTCTGGGACCCGACGTTAGTGCCCTTGGGGTCGACCTCCGCGCCGACCATACATCCCCTCGCCAGGCACCAGAGCTTGGGATTTACGGATTTTTTAAAGTGGTTTACTCCACGCGGTCCCTTGGGACCCCCGTTCCTCTCCGTTGAGGGTTACGGGTTGGGCCGATCGGGGGGGTTTACAACCCCT
This sequence comes from Idaea straminata, assembly GCA_951213275.1. Classification (NCBI taxonomy): domain Eukaryota; kingdom Metazoa; phylum Arthropoda; class Insecta; order Lepidoptera; family Geometridae; genus Idaea; species Idaea straminata. The sequence goes on along the minus strand of OX577863.1, from coordinate 13,384,339 downwards.
GATCCGTCGCCCCTTACATGGGTCAGGCCGAACGGAAGGGTTTATAACCGCAATCCGTCGCCCCTTCCCAAAGCTACCACCCCGGGCCAAGCCGATCGGGGGGGTTGACAACCCCTTGTCCGTCGCCCTGGCCCACAACTACCACCTAGGGAAGGCCGAACGGGGGGGTTCATAACCCCTAGTCCGTCGCCCCTCCCTTAATCCACCATCGGTTGGGCCGAACGGGGGGGTTCATAACCCCTGGTCCGTCGCCCCAACTCACCATCACTCGCACGTCCACTCTGCCCTCTGCTATTCAGAGGGACAGGCGGAGCGCCCTCCGGGGACCACTTCGCTTCACTACAGGCTGGATTGCCTGCAGCTACTGAGCCCCCCCGCCACGACAAGGCGTGGTCCCGTGGGGGGGAACCTAACCTAACCTAACCTAACCTAACCTAACCTAACCTTTTTTTTTTTTTTTTTTTTTTTTCGTGAGGAAAATGCATTGAATTGCATCCCCACCGTCCCAGGGGTGGAGCGGTGGGGTATGTGGGGCTCTCCGGTCGTGAAGCGGCCGGCCTACCCACTAAAAACCTCACGGCGGCCTTCCTCAGGCATATGGGGGGGGTCCCGGGATCGCTTAAGCGCACCGGAACCCTCCTGCCTTCGCCCCCCCAATTACTTAGGGGGGCCCTCTCCCGGGGGAGCCTGACAGAGGCTCAACCCCGCAGGGGAACGCCGTTTCGATCCACGCCTTACAAAAGTGACGTGGAGCGAGACGGGGCCCCCTCGACGACACCACCCGCCGCACCGGCGGTGTCATCCCGGGCCGCTACCACGGGCACATCAACCCCAACGATGTACCCGCACGCAAGCCCGGCGCGGCGGCTAGCCAAGCTATGTGGCCCGCCGCCGCCTCCTTCGAGCGGGATCGGCTCTCTCCCGATCCCGCTCGGCGCTCTCCTTCTGGAGCATTACTGCCTCGCAGAAGGAGAGCGCTGCCTCCCAACCCTCCTCACTCTCCAGCATGGCCGCGACCAATGCTGGAGGGGACAGATCTCGCCCGATGACGTCGACCAGGACTCGACGCTCAGACTCCCACGCGGGGCAGTCTTCCAGCGTGTGCTGGGCGGAGTCCCGGTCGGAAGCGCAATGGTGGCACTGTGTCGTTTCCTCCCTCCTGTCGGCCTGTCGGTGCGCGTCCCGCCGGAGCATTCCTTGCGCGGGTTCTAGCGCGTACCCCCCGTCTCCTCCACCCTGGTCGATGCCTCGCCGCGCGTCATAGACGGCGGCGTCCATCTTGGCCAGGATTTGGAAAGGGGGGGAACGGGCCAGAACCGTCGCCGCCTCGAACGAAATCGTCCGGTAGCCTCGTACGATCCGCATGGCCATTAGCCGCTGCAGGCTCCTCAACAGAGCTCCGCAGCGGCAGGACCTCGTGAGGTCGTTGGACCACACGGGGGCCCCGTACAGCGCCACGGATCGTATGACGCCACCGTAGAGGCGGCGAACTCCTTCCCGCGGTCCCCCGAGGTTGGGCAGCAGGCGATGTAGCGCACCTGCTATCCTGCGCGCTCGGGGGACCAGGCGCACGAAATGCTCTTCGAAGCTCCATCGGCTGTCCAGGGTGAGGCCTAGGTACTTGATGTACCGCCCCACCTGGACTTCGGCGTCACCTACACGGATTCGCGAGTTGGGGGGTTCCTGGCCTCGTCTGAGGCGGTGGAACCATAGCGCCTCGCACTTGTGAGGCGCTATCTCTAGGCCCAGCTCGCGAATCGCCCGCACGACACATGCCACCCCCAGCTCGGCAAGCCTGAGCGTTCGCCCGAAGTCAGCGCCGGTGGCGACAACGAGAGTGTCATCCGCATAGCAGACGACACTCACGTCACCGGGAAGACTGGTGCGAAGGACCGCATCATATGCGAGGTTCCATAGCAGGGGGCCCAAGACGGACCCCTGCGGAACCCCGCACGTAATCTCCCGTTCTGTCTCCGTCCCGTTTCGACCGGTAATCCTGACGCGTCTGTCGCGAAGGTAGGCCCCGATGATTGCCCGCAGGTAGGGAGGCACGCCGTGATAAACCAGTGCCTCCCTAATTGCCTGCCACGGGAGGGTTCCGAAAGCGTTGACGATGTACAGGTACGGGATGAACCTCGGTTTAGCAACCGGAGGTCCAGCCCTGCCGCCCACTCCAGAAGCGTCTCTCCCCTAACGTTGTCCAGGGTGTCCCCCCACTCTCTCGAGCGGGAGTTAAAATCACCCAGGACAAATACCTGGCGGGGGGCGCAGCCGCGAATGCAGCTCGCCAGCTCCTCCAGGTATGCCTCGAAAACAGCGAGGCCGCTGTTAGGGGAGATATAGCAGCCCACCATGGCCGTGGACCCCCACTCCACGGCCACGTAACCCGGCCCTTTTGCGATGAGGGAGCAATGGAGATGGTCACCCCCCGCCCAATAAATGCTGACCAAGCCCAGGTCGTCCCCGAACCACCTAGGGTTGTCCGGGACGGAGTAGGGCTCGGCGACTACCGCCAGGCCAACCGACCACTCCGCGAGCGTTTGGAGCAGGAGATCCTGCGCCGCTCGGCGGTGGTTCAGGTTGACCTGCAGCACACGGACGTGGGGAGCCATTAGGAGGTCTCCATTACTTCCTCACTCCCCTGGGCCGGGGAAGGGGGCTGGACTGGCCCCTTCTTCTTTTTATTCTTCGGCGGGGAACACTTTTTGGTCCCCAGCCGGTGGTTGGCGGCCCGCCCTAGGTCCGCGCAGACCGGGCAATGGGGGGCGGACGCTGTGCAATGACGGGCAATGTGCCCCGTCTCACCGCACCTGTAACAGCGTCCGCTCCTGTCCACGTTGTTGGGGCACTTTACTCTGACGTGCCCCACCTCGAGGCACTGGTAACATTGCAACGGCCGTGCTGCCAGTGCCTCTACTCTCGCCGAGGTCCACCCTATCTGAACCCGTCCTTGTGCGGCCACCTTCCTGACGGCCCCGACCGGGCAGCGGACCCATGCGGTCCCCAAGCGTGATGGGGCGGTGCGGATCTCCCCGATCTTGATATCGGTCGGGGAGCATCCGCCCGCCTCGGCGATCGCTGCCGTGACGTCCCCGGGGGTGATGGACTCGTCTAGGTCCATCACCCGCAGATCCCCCATTTTACACGGGCGCGAGATGAGCGCGCCCGTGTCGGCGAGGGCCTCCCGCATCTTCTCCGCCAGGGCGTCGGCCTTGGCGGAGCTCTCGGGACCGGGGACCTCCAATAGGAGAGCCCCGGTTGCCGCCTTTCTCTGTCTTACGCCCCCCACGATGCCAAGGTCCGCTAGTTTGATGCGGGCCTTGGCGGCTGTCATGACTGCAGCGATCGTGGTCTCGGCGCCTTCAGGCACCGTGACCACAACCGCCGCACATGTGGGGGGCTTGGGCTGCCCCTTCCTCTTCTGAGGAGTGGGGGCGACCTGGGTCCGTGTTGTGGGAGCAGCGACCTGTTGCTTGGCACGGGCGGCTGCCTTTCGGCCGACCACCGTTGCCCAGGTGCCGCTCTGTGCCCCCACCCGCTCAGTCGATGGCCCCGCCATGGCTGGAACTGGCGGAGCCTGTGATGACGCCGGTCCCCTCTGCGCCCGCCTTTTCTTCTTTCTCTGGGACTTGGTCAGCGTCACCTGGGGAATTTCCCCCTCTTGACTCTGACCCTGTCCCAGGGGAGGTCTCCTTCCCATCTCGGGGAAGAGACGGCCCATAAGCTCGGACTGAAAACGGGCGTACTCTCGGTCCATAATGGCCGAGAGCTGGCTCCAGTCCGAGCTTGGTTGTTGTTGGGGGGCTGACGCCGTCAGCCGAGGTGTCGGCGCGGGCGCCCCCTTCTGTGGACCGTCTCGTCCCTTTTTTGTTTTGGCCGGTGTCGGCGCAGCCGGGGGATGTGAGGCACTCCCTCCCCTCCGAAGCTCGGCCAGCTCGCTGGCCAGCACCTCGATGCGGGCGTAGAGCTGGTCGATAAGGGAACGAGTCCTCTCATTCTCCCGATCCCGGGTCTCCGCCCTCACGCACAGTTCGGCTGCGCAGGCCTTCAAGGTGATGAAGGCGGACCGAACCGACTTCACCACTTCCGCCTTGGAGCTCTTCGGCTTATCGACCGTCTTCTCTACGGCCGATAGACAGGAGAAGAGCTCCGAGCCGATGTCTGCGGACGCTCTTTCGTTGATTCCTCCGGTTTCGGCAGCCGGTTGGGTCGCCTCCCGCTCCACGCTGGCATCGTCCTCTACTCTCCGCCTCACGACCATTGGCCTCCCGTCATCATCGGCAGGACGCTGTGGTTTGCGCTTTCGCGCCCGCAGAGTTCCGCCGATGGAGGATGATATAGAGACGCCGGACATACCGTCGCTGTCCCCATCATTCTCCCTCCCAGCCCTAAGCCTCGGGCAAGGAGTGCCTGGTCTAGCAAATCGCAAGACCAGGCTCTCCTCTGAGGTCGTCCTTGAGTGGGATCGGGAGCGAACGAAACTCGCCCCCGACCTCCTTGTGTCAAGTCCAGTAGTGGGATCATCGACCGCACAAAATGTTTGTGTGGTCGGAACGTCCACCGTCTCCTCCGTGTCTACTCCGGTACGCGACCGAGGCCGCGAGGCAGTGTTGGCCCCCCCCGTATACGTGGGGCCAGCCGCCCTGGAAAGGGCGGCACGGGATTCCCCAGCAATGTTGCTGGGACCCGCCCGGGGATTTGTTTCGCACTGCTTCATTTTTTCATGTTTTTTTGTCCAGTTAACGTCTGGGACCCGACGTCGGTGCCCTAGGGGCCGACCTCCGCGTCGACCATGCATCCCCTCGCCAGGCACCAAAGCTTAGGATTTACGGATTTTTTAAAGTGGTTTACTCCACGCGGTCCCTTGGGACCCCCGTTCCTCTCCGTTGAGGGTTACGGGTTGGGCCGATCGGGGGGGTTTACAACCCCTGATCCGTCGCCCCTTACATGGGTCAGGCCGAGCGGAAGGGTTTGTAACCGCAATCCGTCGCCCCTTCCCAAAGCTACCACCACGAGCCAAGCCGATCGGGGGGGTTGACAACCCCTTGTCCGTCGCCCTGGCCCACAACTACCACCTAGGGTAGGCCGAACGGGGGGGTTCATAACCCCTAGTCCGTCGCCCCTCCCTTAACCCACCATCGGTTGGGCCGAACGGGGGGGTTCATAACCCCTGGTCCGTCGCCCCAACTCACCATCACTTGCACGTCCACTCTGCCCTCTGCTATTCAGAGGGACAGGCGGAGCGCCCTCCGGGGACCACTTCGCTTCACTGCAGGCTGGATTGCCTGCAGCTACTGAGCCCCCCCGCCACGACAAGGCGTGGTCCCATGGGGGGGAACCTAACCTAACCTAACCTAACCTTTTTTTTTTTTTTTGTTCGTGAGGAAAATGCATTGAACTGCATCCCCACCGTCCTGGGGGCGGAGCGGTGGGGTATGTGGGGCTCTCCGGCCGTGAAGCGGCCGGCCTACCCACTAAAAACCTCACGGCGGCCTTCCTCAGGCATCTAGGAGGGTCCCGGGATCGCTTAAGCGCACCGGAACCCTCCTGCCTTCGCCCCCCCAATTACTTAGGGGGGCCCTCTCCCGGGGGAGCCTGACAGAGGCTCAACCCCGCAGGGGAACGCCGTTTCGATCCACGCCGTGTAAAGATGGCGCGGAGCGAGACGGGGCCCCCTCGACGACACCACCCGCCGCACCGGCGGTGTCATCCCGGGCCGCTACCACGGGCACATCAACCCCAACGATGTACCCGCACGCAAGCCCGGCGCGGCGGCTAGCCAAGCTATGTGGCCCGCCGCCGCCTCCTTCGAGCGGGATCGGCTCTCTCCCGATCCCGCTCGGCACTCTCCTTCTGGAGCATTACTGCCTCGCAGAAGGAGAGCGCTGCCTCCCAACCCTCCTCACTCTCCAGCATGGCAGCGACCAATGCTGGAGGGGACAGATCTCGCCCGATGACGTCGACCAGGACTCGACGCTCAGACTCCCACGCGGGGCAGTCTTCCAGCGTGTGCTGGGCGGAGTCCCGGTCGGAAGCGCAATGGTGGCACTGTGTCGTTTCCTCCCTCCCGATTCGGTTCAGATACTCACCGAAGCAACCGTGTCCGGTGAGTATCTGAGTCAATCTGTAGGTGACCTCGCCTTTTCTGCCGATCCAGGCCTCGAAGTTGGGCAGGACGGCACCGACAGCGCGTTGGCGCGCACAGCCCTGTCGTTCCAGCTGCGCGCGCCAGTCCCTCAAGGCCTGTCGGTGCGCGTCCCGCCGGAGCATTCCTTGCGCGGGTTCTAGCGCGTACACGGATTCGCGAGTTGGGGGGTTCCTGGCCTCGTCTGAGGCGGTGGAACCATAGCGCCTCGCACTTGTGAGGCGCTATCTCTAGGCCCAGCTCGCGAATCGCCCGCACGACACATGCCACCCCCAGCTCGGCAAGCCTGAGCGTTCGCCCGAAGTCAGCGCCGGTGGCGACAACGAGAGTGTCATCCGCATAGCAGACGACACTCACGTCACCGGGAAGACTGGTGCGAAGGACCGCATCATATGCGAGGTTCCATAGCAGGGGGCCCAAGACGGACCCCTGCGGAACCCCGCACGTAATCTCCCGTTCTGTCTCCGTCCCGTTTCGACCGGTAATCCTGACGCGTCTGTCGCGAAGGTAGGCCCCGATGATTGCCCGCAGGTAGGGAGGCACGCCGTGATAAACCAGTGCCTCCCTAATTGCCTGCCACGGGAGGGTTCCGAAAGCGTTGACGATGTCCAGGGACACCGCCAGCGCAACCCCCCCTGAACGGACTGCCGATTCCGAAAGGGAGCGGACGAGGCGGACAGCGTCCACGGTCGACCGCCCCGGCCGGAATCCGAACTGGCAGTCCGATAGATCTGGGCCTACTCGCGACAGGTGCCCGCTGATACGATCGGAGATTACTCTTTCGAAGAGTTTCCCCGTCTCGTTCAGCAGGCATATCGGTCGAAACGACGACGGAGACTCGGCGGTCCTTCCCTCCTTCCTCAGGAGCACCAGTCTCGCTGACTTCCACTCGAGGGGGAACACGGATAGGCGGAGGCAGTCGTTGAAGAGCTGCCTCAGCCGGTTCCCTAAAACCTTCAGAGCCAGCACAAGCACCCTGCCCGGAACACCATCCGGGCCGGGTGCGGTGGAGCGGGATGCCAGCCGCCTAACGGCCAGCTCGAGCTCGGCCCCCGTCACCCCCAGATCGTCGGTCCAAAGATCTCGATCCGGCGACAAGGGAGGGTGACTGGAGGGACTGTCCTGGACCCTTGGGAAGAGTGTTGCTACGACTCTCCCCACGAAGTTGGGGTCCAGGGTTTCCGTCAACGGAGGGACCCACGGTCTGAGCTTGCCCAGTACCATCTTGTACGGGCGCCCCCATGGATCCCTATCCAGTCCCTCCACGAGCTCGTTCCAGGACCGCTCCTTGGCCTCAGCGATTGCGATGCTGAGGGCATGGGCCGCGGTCCCGTATTCCCGCCTGGCTCTTAGGGTCTCCTCTAGTGAGGCTTGCCTTCTCCTTCGGGCTCTTTGGTACTGGCGTCGCGCAGCCACGACCGATCGTCGAAGCCGCGCGATCTCCTCGCTCCACCAGTACACAGAGCCCCGCTGGGGCGGCCTGGCTCGGGGCATCGAGACGTCGCAGATCGACGTCATTGTGTCCCGGAACCAGGCGGCTTGCACCTCCGGATCGGGCGAGATCTGTTCCTCCGTCCAGTCCGCGACGTTGGCGGCGGCTACGGCCATGTCTCGGTCGAGCCGCTTGAGAGACCAACGTCGCGGAGGGCTGCGGTCCTGGCGTGGGCGGATAGGGTGGCGGAGGGATACATCGAATACGATGTATAGGTGGTCCGATAGCGTGACCGCCTCCTCCGCCACCCTCCATCCTGTAACTGTATGCGAGGCTGAGGGAGTCGCCCATGACAGGTCCACGATCGACTCCCCCTGCCATCGCCTACAGGTACGGGCCGAACCTCGGTTTAGCAACCGGAGGTCCAGCCCTGCCGCCCACTCCAGAAGCGTCTCTCCCCTAACGTTGTCCAGGGTGTCCCCCCACTCTCTCGAGCGGGAGTTAAAATCACCCAGGACAAATACCTGGCGGGGGGCGCAGCCGCGAATGCAGCTCGCCAGCTCCTCCAGGTATGCCTCGAAAACAGCGAGGCCGCTGTTAGGGGAGATGTAGCAGCCCACCATGGCCGTGGACCCCCACTCCACGGCCACGTAACCCGGCCCTTTTGCGATGAGGGAGCAATGGAGATGGTCACCCCCCGCCCAATAAATGCTGACCAAGCCCAAGTCGTCCCCGAACCACCTAGGGTTGTCCGGGACGGAGTAGGGCTCGGCGACTACCGCCAGGCCAACCGACCACTCCGCGAGCGTTTGGAGCAGGAGATCCAGCGCCGCTCGGCGGTGGTTCAGGTTGACCTGCAGCACACGGACGTGGGGAGCCATTAGGAGGTCTCCATTACTTCCTCACTCCCCTGGGCCGGGGAAGGGGGCTGGACTGGCCCCTTCATCTTTTTATTCTTCGGCGGGGAACACTTTTTGGTCCCCAGCCGGTGGTCGGCGGCCCGCCCTAGGTCCGCGCAGACCGGGCAATGGGGGGCGGACGCTGTGCAATGACGGGCAATGTGCCCCGTCTCACCGCACCTGTAACAGCGTCCGCTCCTGTCCACATTGTTGGGGCACTTTACTCTGACGTGCCCCATCTCGAGGCACTGGTAACATTGCAACGGCCGTGCTGCCAGTGCCTCTACTCTCGCCGAGGTCCACCCTATCTGAACCCGTCCTTGGGCGGCCACCTTCCTGACGGCCCCGACCGGGCAGCGGACCCATGCGGTCCCCAAGCGTGATGGGGCGGTGCGGATCTCCCCGATCTTGATATCGGTCGGGGAGCATCCGCCCGCCTCGGCGATCGCTGCCGTGACGTCCCCGGGGGTGATGGACTCGTCTAGGTCCATCACCCGCAGATCCCCCATTTTACACGGGCGCGAGATGAGCGCGCCCGTGTCGGCGAGGGCCTCCCTCATCTTTTCCGCCAGGGCGTCGGCCTTGGCGGAGCTCTCGGGACCGGGGACCTCCAATAGGAGAGCCCCGGTGGCCGCCTTCCTCTGCCTTACGCCCCCCACGATGCCAAGGTCCGCTAGTTTGATGCGGGCCTTGGCGGCGGTCATAACCGCAGCGATCGTGGTCTCGGCGCCTTCAGGCACCGTGACCACAACCGCCGCACATGTGGGGGGTTTGGGCTGCCCCTTCTTCTTCTGAGGAGTGGGGGCGGCCTGGGTCCGTGGTGTTGGAGCAGCGACCTGTTTGGCACGGGCGGCCGCCTTTCGGCCGACCACCGTTGCCCAGGTGCCGCTCTGTGCCCCCACCCGCTCCGTCGATGGCCCCGCCAAAGCTGGAACTGGCGGAGCCTGTGACGACGCCGTTCCCCTCTGCGCCCGCCTTTTCTTTTTTCTTTGCGACTTAGTCAGCGTCGCCTGGGGAATTTCCCCCTCTCGACGCTGACCCTGTCCCAGGGGAGGTCTCCTTCCCATCTCGGGGAAGAGACGGCCCATAAGCTCGGACTGAAACCGGGCGTACTCTCGGTCCATAATGGCCGAGAGCTGGCTCCAGTCCGAGCCTGTTTGTTGTTGGGGGGCTGACGCCGTAAGCCGAGGTGTCGGCGCGGGCGCCCCCCTTTGTGGACCGTCTCGTCCCTTTTTCGTTTTTGCCGATTTCGGCGCTGCTGGGGCAGGCAAACCTCTCCGAGACGGACCCGGCGCCTGAGCCCTTCCGGGCGCCTCGAAAGTTGGCGCCGCAGCCGGGGGATGAGAGGCACCCCCTCCCCTCCTAAGCTCCGCCAACTCGCTGGCCAGCACCTCGATGCGGGCGTAGAGCTGGTCGATCAGGGAACGAGTCCTCTCGTTCTCCCGATCCCGAGTCTCCGCCCTCACGCACAGTTCGGCTGCGCAGGCCTTCAGGGTGATGAAAGCGGACCGAACCGACTTCACTACTTCCGCCTTGGAGCTCTTCGGCTTATCGACCGTCTTCTCTACGGCCGATAGACAGGAGAAGAGCTCGGAGCCGATGTCCGCGGACGCTCGTCCGTCGATTCCTTCGGCGGCCGGTTAACCTAACCTAACCTAACCTAACCTAACCTAACCTAACCTAACCTAAAATTCTCCCTAAATAACCCCCGGGACGACACTTCAGGCCCACTGGACCAATGCTTTTAGGGAGTTCCTGGGTGTCACAAGAGCATCGAAACAGGTGTATCTTGCGACATGCAGAAAAATCATGGAGGCCTTCCAACTACGGAATGAAGGTCTTCTGAAAGTACTCCTACAGGAAGCAGAAGCCGCCATCTACAACAACACCACAAAAAAAGGTCCTCATAGGTGACATAAAAGGATCATATATGGCAGCGTACAGTGGAACTGAGGGTTTTGTACCGGCAGTAGAGGAATCCCGAGACACAAAACACACCAACACAAACACAACCACATCATCTCACGAGGAACCACCCTCCTTCCAAATTTCTGGCGATGATCCCATAGTCGTCGTAGCAAAGTGCACGAAAGTGATGGTCGACGATAAAATCCTACAAACGGCTGACACTATCCAAGGCGAACATGGCTCGCATAATGCTATGGACGCCTGGACGGTGCCTAAAATAGAGTGGGTAAATGGGGTCCCAGGATGCGGAAAATCTACGTGGGTGGTGGCACACTTCGCTCCGGAGGAGGATATAGTAGCCACAACAACAACAGAGGCGGCCAATGACCTAAGAGAAAAGCTCGTCAGCAAGTACGGAGACCAAGTAAAACAAAGGGTCCGTACTATAGCTTCTATCTTGGTAAATGGGGCATCAGAAACCTGTAAACGTCTTATGATAGACGAGGCTCTGATGAACCACTTTGGTTCTTTAGTCATGATCACCCGGCTAACCGGATCACAAGAAATCATCCTCTTGGGCAATGTGAACCAACTCCCATACATCGACAGGGACAACCTCTTTGAGATGAAGTACTTCCGACCAACGGCAGTCGCCCACATTACACAGGAGCTTCTGTGTACATACAGAAACCCTCAAGACGTGGCGTATGCCCTGAAAGACGTGTACGACGGAATCTACTCCGCCAGGCCCGAACCCAAATCACTAAAGTTGATCAAGTTCACGGGCACCCATATACCTCCTAACGATCCGCGAACACTGTACCTAGTACACACGCAAGCGGAGAAGGAAACCCTGGCCAGCAAGGGATACGGTAGTGGGGAGGAGTCAAAGATACTGACTGTGCACGAAGCTCAGGGACAAACATATGACTACGTCAAAATAATAAGAACCAAGAGGGTCAGAAGTATGTTGCACGAAAGTGTCCAACACGGAGTCGTCGCCATCTCACGCCACACGATCGAGTGCGTGTACTACTCGGACGACGACGGTGACGCGATCGCAAATTTCATACGGAAGACGCTGTCTGCCTCTCCCCATAACATTGTAGACTATAACATCAAGATGGCTATCCACCATCGTAACACCTCAGTTGCAGAGGCTTTGGTTGAAAAATTAAAGTCCTTACCAACAACGTGGATGCCGCCTTCACCCTAAAAAAAAAAAAAAAAAATATATAAAGGAGTTGCGGGGCTGTCATGCTCGCCATAGTGACACTGCTTGCGGTGAAGTAGTGACACGGGTCGTTCACTTCCCTTCAACATGGTTGAGGAGAACGATGGCTGGGTCACTCTTCAGCTCGTGAACGGGCGCCGCTCGTGGTGGCTGGTCAGTCCTGCAACAAACTCACTTAAAAATACAAATGTAAATCTCCATTTATGTAAACTTAAAAACAAACTAACACTAATCATAGGACAATTAAAAAAAAAAAAACCGGCCAAGTGCGAGTCAGACTCGCGCACCGAGGGTTCCGTACAAACCTGTAGGTATATAAGTAAAAGTTATGGTATTTTTATTGCTAAATGAAATCCATAACATAACAATGTGGAAAGCTGACGGTACCTTGTCAATACATATATGAAAACATTATGTATGTTTCCAAACTCCTCCGAAATGGCTGAACCAATTTGCATGAAATTTTGTGTGCATATCGGGTAGGTCTGAGAATCGGCCAAAATCTATTTTTTTATTTTTTTTGTTAATCGCATAACAACGTTTGCTGGGTCAGCAAGTCTAATATATAAAATTCTCGTGTTGCGGTGTTTGTTTCCAAACTCCTCCGAAACGGCTGAACCGCTTGCATGAAATTTTGTGTGCATATCGGGTAGGTCTGAGAATCGGCCAACATCTGTTTTTTTTTTTTTAATCGCTGAACAACGTTTGCTGGGTCAGCTAGTAAGTTTATGATTATTAAAAAAAATATACTATGTGATGTAACTAAAAATTTAAGATTTTCGGAATTTTTCCTATATGTGTACTTTATAACGTTGCTTCATGCCAAATTTCAAGATTCCAGGTCGTCTGGAAGTATCCTTTAGGTTTTGATTCCCTTGCGAGTAGTTGCGAGTTTCAAAATATGCGGCTTTAATTGCTGTATCTTTTGATTGCGTTGACGTAGAAGTTTGATTTTGTTACAGCTTAAAGATATTATAGACTTGAGTATTTGTTAAGAATTTCAATATAATACCACTACGCGTTCATGAGTAAAGGGGTAATAAGTTTAAAATTATTAAAAATATTTTTATTATATGATGTAACTAAAAATTTATGCTTTTCGCAATTTGAGTTCACGGGAAGTACCCTGTAGGTTTTGATTCCCTTGCGAGTAGTGGCGAGTTTCAAAATATGCGGTTTTAATTCCTGTTTCTTTTGATTGCGTTGACATAGAAGTTTGATTTTGTTACAGCTTAAAGGTATTATAGATTTGAGTATTTGATATGAATTTCAATATAATACCACTACGCGTTCATGAGGAAAGGGGTAGTAAGTTTAAAATTATTAAAAATATTTTTATTATATGATATAACTAAAAATGTATACTTTTCGCAATTTTTCCTATATCTCTGCTATAAGACGTTGCTTCATACCAAATTTCAAGATTCTGAGTTCACGGGAAGTACCCTGTAGGTTTTGATTCCCTTGCGAGTGTCGAAAATTTGCGGCATAAAAGGGAGTATCTTTTGATCGCGTTGACTTAGAAGTTTGATTTTTTCACAGCTCCAAGAGACCATAGACTTGAGTATTTGATATGAATTTCAGCTTGATACCTCCACGCGTTCCTGAGAAAAAAGGTCTTGACAGACAGACAGACAGACGGACAACAAAGTGATCCTATAAGGGTTTCCGTTTTTACCTTTTGAGGTACGGAACCCTAAAAAAAAAAAAAAAAAAAAAAAAATTATATATATATAATACGGGGATGGACTATAAGTCCTACTTTAAGTCAAATTTACTTTAAGATAACTTACTTATGTTAATTTAAATTAAATGTGATTATATATAATTTAAGTCAGGGTTGCAGTGAGCACCCAATAATAAATATAAAATACCTTAAATTAATCAATTAAAACAAAAACAAAAAAGGGCACGGACAACTGTCTGTGGTGTCAAACTTATTTAATAAAAAAAAAAAAAAAAAAACCTAACCTAACCTAACCTAACCTAACCTAACCTAACCTTTTTTTTTTTTTTTTTGTTCGTGAGGAAAATGCATTAAACTGCATCCCCACCGTCCTGGGGGCGGAGCGGTGGGGTATGTGGGGCTCTCCGGCCGTGAAGCGGCCGGCCTACCCACTAAAAACCTCACGGCGGCCTTCCTCAGGCATATGGGGGGGTCCCGGGATCGCTTAAGCGCACCGGAACCCTCCTGCCTTCGCCCCCCCAATTACTTAGGGGGGCCCTCTCCCGGGGGAGCCTGGCAGAGGCTCAACCCCGCAGGGGAACGCCGTTTCGATCCACGCCGTGTAAAGATGGCGCGGAGCGAGACGGGGCCCCCTCGACGACACCACCCGCCGCACCGGCGGTGTCATCCCGGGCCGCTACCACGGGCACATCGACCCCAACGATGTACCCGCACGCAAGCCCGGCGCGGCGGCTAGCCAAGCTATGTGGCCCGCCGCCGCCTCCTGCGAGCGGGATCGGCTCTCTCCCGATCCCGCTCGGCGCTCTCCTTCTGGAGCATTACTGCCTCGCAGAAGGAGAGCGCTGCCTCCCAACCCTCCTCACTCTCCAGCATGGCCGCGACCAATGCTGGAGGGGACAGATCTCGCCCGATGACGTCGACCAGGACTCGACGCTCAGACTCCCACACGGGGCAGTCTTCCAGCGTGTGCTGGGCGGAGTCCCGGTCGGAAGCGCAATGGTGGCACTGTGTCGTTTCCTCCCTCCCGATTCGGTTCAGATACTCACCGAAGCAACCGTGTCCGGTGAGTATCTGAGTCAATCTGTAGGTGACCTCGCCTTTTCTCGCCTTCAGCTCGCGAATCGCCCGCACGACACATGCCACCCCCAGCTCGGCAAGCCTGAGCGTTCGCCCGAAGTCAGCGCCGGTGGCGACAACGAGAGTGTCATCCGCATAGCAGACGACACTCACGTCACCGGGACGACTGGTGCGAAGGACCGCATCATATGCGAGGTTCCATAGCAGGGGGCCCAAAACGGACCCCTGCGGAACCCCGCACGTAATCTCCCGTTCCGTCTCCGTCCCGTTTCGACCGGTAATCCTGACGCGTCTGTCGCGAAGGTAGGCCCCGATGATTGCCCGCAGGTAGGGAGGCACGCCGTGATAAACCAGTGCCTCCCTAATTGCCTGCCACGGGAGGGTTCCGAAAGCGTTGACGATGTCCAGGGACACCGCCAGCGCAACCCCCCCTGAACGGACTGCCGATTCCGAAAGGGAGCGGACGAGGCGGACAGCGTCCACGGTCGACCGCCCCGGCCGGAATCCGAACTGGCAGTCCGATAGATCTGGGCCTACTCGCGACAGGTGCCCGCTGATACGATCGGAGATAACTCTTTCGAAGAGCTTCCCCGTCTCGTTCAGCAGGCATATCGGTCGAAACGACGACGGAGACTCGGCGGTCCTTCCCTCCTTCCTCAGGAGCACCAGTCTCGCTGACTTCCACTCGAGGGGGAACACGGATAGGCGGAGGCAGTCGTTGAAGAGCTGCCTCAGCCGGTTCCCTAAAACCTTCAGAGCCAGCACAAGCACCCTGCCCGGAACACCATCCAGGCCGGGTGCGGTGGAGCGGGATGCCAGCCGCCTAACGGCTAGCTCGAGCTCGGCCCCCGTCACCCCCAGATCGTAGTTTTATTGACTCAATCTGCGTCGTTTGTTGCTAGTAGTTACATCAACTCAATCTTAGCCGTTTGTTTCTAGTAATGTTAGGCCGCGGTCCACGTAAGGAGTTTTCCGATATATTCTATGTCAAACGTGGTCCGCAAATATATTATTTTACTCTTTGCGTTCTATTATCCGAAACTATGTTGCTGCTGTAATATTATTTTAAATTACTCTTCGACCGTAGAGCGTTCCACTACACCTTATCCGACAGAGCGCCCACTACGATAATCGTTAAGTGGACCTCGATTTCATAGTCGCCGCTGGCGTTTTACGTGGTCGATAAGTGGAATGCACCTTTATTTATTGACTCATTCTGCTTTGTTTATTGCTAGTAGTAACCGACTTATTTTATTTGTCGATCGCTAATTATCACATATAATACAATCAATTACTAGTTCATTGTAAAGGTAACGATAATACACAACAAAATAGAAGAATGTTAAAGGTAGGAGAATCAAGAATCTTCCACGAATTTGTCATTTATTTCAGAAAATATACTAATAAATAAAGTAGGTATTTGATACATCCACTAGATTTAGTTACATGCTAAGTATTATACAAGCTATCACAATTGTAGAGTGTACACACTTTTATTGAATGATTTGTCGGCGGTTAGCAGACGTCGTCAGCGGTCAGCGGGCGGAGTCAGTCGTCGGCGTTGGCGTCAGCCGCGTAGAGCGGCAACACGCTCGCGGCGCCGAACGGGGGCCGGTAGGTGACGCCGAGCTCGGCCCAGAGCGCCCGCGGCGCCGCCACGTCCGCCAGGAACAGCCGGCCCAACGAGGCCGGGAGCGCGGGCGGCGCCAACGCAACCACCGCGGCCCGTGCGCCCTCCGCCCCGCCGGCCACAGGCTCTAGGGCGAGCACGCAGCGCGCGCCCGCCGCCCACGCTTCGAGCGCCGCCTCCGCCTCGCCCGAGCCGCCGGCGGCGCTCGCCTGCGGGTCGTGCAGCGCGACGAGCACGAGGTCCGGGGGCGGAGCCGCGCCGGGCGCCTCCACGAGTCGCGCGCCGTCAGCCGCGAGCGCGGCGAGATGGGGCCGTGCCGCCGGCGGCGGCGCCGCGCCCGCCGGCAGCACTGCCGCGACGCGCGCCCCCTGCGAGGCGAGCAGCCGCGCCGCCTCGAGGCCGGCGGCGCCGGCGCGGTGCGCGCCGCACAGCGCGGTCACGCGTGGCGCCTGGTGCGCGTTGCGCGCGTCCAGCCGCCGGCCGCCGCCGACGAGCCGCAGCGCGACGTCGGCGGCGGCACGCGCGAGGAGCGTGTACGACGAGTCGAGGAGCCCGAGCCGGCGCAGCCCGTCCCAGAGCGCGCGGCGGAGCGCCGGCGAGGCGGACGCGACCAGCGCCCCGGAGTCGGTCACGTAGTCGAGCGGGCCCCGCAGCTCGTCGGGCGGGCGGAGCGCGACCCGCTCGGCACCGACGCCCGGCCCCGGCCCCGGCGCCCCGAGCACGTTCTCGTCGGGGCGCAGCTTGTCGTCGGCGTGCCGCACGAGGTCCGGCTTGGCGCTGCGCATGCGCTCCCAGAGGGCGCGCTTGTCGAAGAGCGCGAGGTTGCCCTCGAAGTCGAAGTCGTCGGCGAGCGCGGGGTCGGCGGCGTCACCGAAGCAGGCCTCGTTGCGGCGGCGCGCCTTGTTGTCGCGGGTGGCGCGCGGCGTGGCGCCCCCCTGCGGCCGCGCCGCGTCCTGCTTGGGGCGCGCCGCCCCGCCGCCCGCGCCCCCGCCCCGGGCGCCTCCGGCCGGTCTAGTGCCGCCTCCACCTGACGTACCACAGGCACCGCCCGCCTGGTTGCCTAATAAAGGAGCCATTGAGATATTTAGGAACAGGGTTTTGCTCTTGCTCTAGATCTATTACTTCTAAGAAACCATCAATATAGAATAGTTTGTTAATCAACACCAGTGATCTGGCCAAGGCCAACCTCACATTTGATTGGCCAACCACTTTGTTTCTTAATATTTTGTGTTATTTTATTACTGAGGTTTTTAAACTCAAAACTAATAGGTATTTTTGACTAGAACAAAAACTAGTGTATTTGTTTACATACCACTGTAACAACTTTACTACCTTACTTACTTTACTTTACTACCAACTTTAACTTTACTGTAACAAACTTTCAACCGATTTGGCATTAGCAATTAGATAGCAATTTTTGTTCATTGCACTTTCAGAAACACGGTGCCCTTATTGCTGAACAAAGACAACGGCTCATTTTATTTTTTTAATTTCTCAGAATATATTATAGATAGCAATTTTTTGCAAAAACTAGCAAATAGATAGCAATTCTTGATTATACTGTTAGTGCCATACGGCACAAGCAACCTGCCATTCTGACACTAATAATAACTTACCCATTACAGGCATGTAATATAATTAACTTATTTACTAAATTAATATTTTCATAATACTATAGGTAGGTAGGCAATTAAAAAAAATATCTTTGTTTCTTCATAAAAATCAGACAAACTATAAAACGTTTTTACAATGAGCCATTTTTTTTAAGACTTAAATTTATCTTTTTTATGTAGAGCTTTGAAGTCATAGTAGACCGTCGGCAGCGAGGCAGAGCCTAGTCTATTGATGGTAAGGGCCGCAGAGAGAGGAATCTTCAGATCCGACCTTTGACCCAAAC
Organism: Idaea straminata; assembly: GCA_951213275.1. Lineage (NCBI taxonomy): Eukaryota > Metazoa > Arthropoda > Insecta > Lepidoptera > Geometridae > Idaea > Idaea straminata. The sequence goes on along the minus strand of OX577863.1, from coordinate 13,366,430 downwards.
ATCCAGTGAGAGCCTCTAGAGGTGTTCATGAAAGCTCTTTGGCTATCAGTATATACTTATGCTTGTACTTGAACGGGCTGTTTTCCACAATTAGACCCATTTTAATCAGATGTTTTTTCTTCCCTCTCAGCCTAGTTGACCATTTCCAGAGGAGAGAACTTGTCAATACTTCTGGAGCCTACTAAGCCGCGGGTTTCATCACAATGTTTTTCTTCACCGTAAGAGCAATGTCAATTAGCGCACATACATTTTTCTTAAGAAAAATACATTGGTGCACGGCCCGAAACTAGGCTTTAACAAATGATGCTGAAATATAAGTAGTAACCTCATAGGTGTAGTCATACCTGTGTTGGTAGGGTTGGCCTGCAAGTTCTCGCAGACGGTAGCGCGAGCTCCCTTCTTGCCGGCCTTGTTGCTCACCGCTACCGTGCTGTGCGTCTGCTCCGACCGTTCACTCGCTGCCTCGATGATCTTCAGCTCCTTTATGTCTGCAGCGCTGGAAGAAGTCGTTTGTCAACCGTTAGTAAAGTCGGGTCAACGCCCGCGACCGCGCCGCGCGTCCTCTAGCACCTATCGATACTCACTTGAGCGTCACCTGAGACTTCGGATAAGGAAAGCCATTCCTGAATGCTTTAGTGAGAGTGATCGTCGAACCGTCTGCCTCTAATATAGTACCCTGGTAACATCCGAGAGGGTCTCCACAGTTCACTGACACCGCATATCCGATCCAATTTGACATGTTCACGACAAACAAACAAACAACGCGCCTATTTTATTGTTCTCTTGCTCACAACCACGACGATTGATGACCGCAGGCGCCAGCCAGCTACCATCACCGATATTGTTGCTGATAAATTAATGAAAAACTCAAAGAAAATAATCTAATCACTAGCTAGGTACGTTAAAACAACTCTCGGTCTCGTGCAGACTGCAGCCAAAGATAATATAATCACTGCGTTGTAAGAGACGGGACTTCGATAAAACAAAGACTATTAAATTCGGGCTCGTTTTAATGGCGACAAAAAGCACAAAATAAAAAAAAATGCGATTAGTGATGTACACACGAATGAAACATATCGATATCTTTATAGATGTGCATTGGTAGATTAGATGTTGTATACCCTACTCATTCAATTAGATTTTTTTTAAATAAAGAACAACAACGATAAAATCATATGTTTGATGTGATATTGTCTTATAAATCGAATTGTACACCGGCATTCACCGGTATTTAGAAGACGTTATCACGTCAAAAACCGAATGATTAGATTACCAAGGGGAGAAAGTCACTCTTTTAGTCCCGAGATGGAGTTTGGCGAGGACGCTAATAGTTCAAGGGACTAAATGAGTATTTTACCCGAGGTAAACACTGTGCATTACGTGCATTATAAACATTACGAATAATATATCAAATTCTTGCTAATAACGAGAGTGAACGAGAGACTCACCTGATCCTCTTACACGGTTGGGACCAAAGAGGTTATACATTATGTAGTGTTTTGTAGTTTTTGCTATTTGCATTCAATACTCAAATACGTCGGTACTTACCGAAGAGATTTTTGTTAATGAGTCAATCCACCACTGGGAAATGATCCGAAGTCCGTAGATTAAAGGACAATGGGCATTTTCGTATAGAGTCGAGTTATATGTCATTCAAAAGGTCATAACAGTAGCTTTATTTTATTGTATGACACTAACCCTGTAACTCGAATAGGGACGGATCTAGGACGTTTTCAATTTTGTAAAAAAAACTTTATTTTTAGGTCGAGCTGTACGTCATTTAAAAGTTCTTGAGAGTAGCATTATTTTATTGTAAGACACTGATCCTGAAATAAGAACAAGGATGGATCTAGAACGTTTTTAATATATGAAAATAATAAAAAATCAGTACGAGATGTACTTATGAACGTACGTTCTCATTCGAAAAATACTGATAGTAGCTTTATTTTATTGTTAAGCTGCAACCTTGAAATTCGAACAAGGACGTTTTTAGTTTTAAACAATATTGCTGTCCTGAATTACATCATTTATGAAATGTGAACAGAGAAGGATCTTGAACGTTTTTAGTAATCATAATAAACCTATGAAAAATTGAGATGTTTTTAATAATAATAATAATAAGCCCGCAGGGCACCTTGAGGCGAGGTGACGGGGAGTAACGACCCCGCGGTCCCGAGTTATCCAGGGGGAAGTCACCGTTCCTCATCTCCGGCTTGCCTTAGTTGGTTGGTCGGAGTGAAACCTGACGAGGAAGCGGTCCCCCGCCTCTGGCTTGCCTTCACCGGCCGTCCAGAGTGGAGCCACTATAGCAGAAATGCTCGAAGGATGGATGCTGAACGTCAGTGATGAGTTGGCCCGCTCGCTCGGACTACCAGCGATGACTTAAAATCCAGTGAGGCCTCTCCATCCTTCAGCCACTCACGTTCCTGTTGCCCCCTTGCTGTAATTTACTCGGCTTATTAGGGTGGCCCAGTCTGAGAGTTGGCGAGTCTCCGCCTGCCATTTTTACGTGTTTATTGAACATTGTTACGGCAGGTGCCATAGTATCCATAGTTCTCCAGTATCTAGTCCACTACCATCCCATCACAATAGCTCAAGTAGTTTTGTCCTGTAGATTATCAATAGTTTTATCCAAACCGGAGGTTGTCCTTGGTTGCACTTTATAGTGTAGACAGGGATAATCGCCGGTTTAGAATCCACCCCATTGTTTGCTATTAAACTTGTTATTGTAAAGGGCCTCTACGTGTTGGCTTCGGCTCCACGCATGCCTTTCAAAGGTCCGGGGCTCCATAGCCCCGTGATACAGGACGTATAACAGACAATAATAATAATAGTCATTTATTTCAGGCAGATCACCCATATCAGAACACAGTACAATAATAAAATAAAATAAAATATTTAAATTAAATACAGATAGGTAATCTAAAAAAGGTATAAAATTATAATAAAATACATATACCTACACTATAAATTTACATACAATTACATTTGTTGTGTCTGCCTATTTTCGGTTGGCGTCCCGCTGCACAGCGAGCCAGTGAGCAAAAATAGGGCTGGTCATGTCGTTGTAAATGGCTTTCAGGATAGCGTTCTTGGTATCGCGTAGTCTAGACCAGAAAGAGGTGACCCGGAGTCTGATGACTGCGAAGAAGTCAGGGAGTCTTGCTTCCGCGAACATGCCTGACGCGCTGCAGAATCTAGGCTTTTTCATGAGAATACGGTATGCGTCATTATACTGTATTCTCATGGTGCTGTAAGCTTTCCGCGTGTATTTGAACCACAGGTGGCAAGTATACAGGTTTTGACAATAAGCACGATAAAGTGTCTTTTTAACCTCCTCGTCACACCTGTAGAATCTTCGCGCAATCATGTTCGCTCGGACGCAGAGGGCTCTTCTCTCGCGCTCGATGTCGTCATCGTCACTTAAGTTCTGTGTAAGAATGTGGCCAAGGTACCTGAAGCTTTCTACGAGCCGAACCTGAGCTCCATCAAGGAACACAGGCTGTACCCTCTCCGGTCCTCTACCAGACCTAAAGACCATCATCTCTGTCTTTAGAACGTTATACTTTAGACCATGAGCATTAGCATAATGCTCACAGATCGAAAGCAACTTCCTTAGACCGCTAATTGAAGGGCTGAGTAACACCATGTCGTCTGCATAGCTAAGGTTGTTTACACAAACACCTCCGATATGACATCCGACCTTGGTGTTCCTCAGCTCCCCAATGAGGTCATTTACATAAAGGCTGAAGAGGTCCGGAGAGGTCAGCCCACCCTGGCGTACACCGCAGTCTAGCTTATACTCGCTAGAAGTCGAGTCGCCCCACCGTACACAGTTCAGTTGGTTTCCATACCAGTATCTCACCAAGTCTACCACACTCTTAGCTACGTTAGACCTGAGCAGTTTTCCCCAGAGAAGTTCGTAATTTAGAAGGTCAAAAGCTTTGCTCAGGTCAAGGAAACACGCATAGATGGATGTGTCCCTATCAACGTAGTGTCTCACAGCATGCTTAAGGCTAAGTATAGCAGAGTCGGTAGAGAGACCGGTACGGAAACCAAACTGCGCATCATCTATACTAAGCTTGCTCACGATTTCTGGCTGCAGCAATCGCTCTAGCACCTTGCCCACCACAGTACCCAAAGATATAGGACGATAGTTGGCCACAGATCCTAGGTCACCCGTTTTGTTCTTAGGAATACCCTTTTTGCTTTTTTGCTTAGGTGTATTTTTTTTCTTTTAAGGATATTTATTTTTCCTTTTTTTTATACTTAATTCTTCTATTCGTCACTCGTCACCATATCACAAGCCAGATGAGCGATATTATTATTAAACAATATAAAACAAACACGAGACGCTTGACGTTTACCGGAACATAACGGCGTCATGGTCTTATCTTATATTGTGAAAAATCTTAAGAAATTGTAGTTATTAATTGATTAACCATTCGGTTCTCACCGTTAGTATAACTATGACGCCAAAGCAAATCACTAAATGAATTAATGCAATATAAAACCCAGTTATATTTGAAGTATAAGAAATGTAATCCATGGAAAGAAAATGAGACTTTAAAAAGTTTTTATAGGGACTCCTCAGCCTCCTTAAAAGAGCATTTTTTCCATTATTAGAGTGAGTTTAAATCCTCTTGTAGAACATTTATGAGAGATGTTAGTTAAAAATTACTTTCTGGACTTCAGACGTTGTTTTGTTTGAACTTGTGATGACGACAGCTGCATTATTTAGAGTGACATCGACTTGATGGCTATGCAAGGATTTTTTCAGGCAGGAATAGCATACAGTAGCAAACCTATGGTATACATCATGCGTGGGTTGATCCTCTAATCGGAATACCGTTCGTTGTTTCTAATCCCACATTTTATTTTAGTGTTCTGACAGTGCTGTTTAAATTAAATATATTTTTGTCTACCACAAAGCTCTAATATTTTAGAGTTGCTGGTTTTTTTACGAAGGTTAAATGCTCAGAGTTGGTTCTTAGACGAATTAGTATTTAGCTAGTTCACTGTGTTGTTAGTAAAATCCTGGAAGCGTTTGATAAATCCTTCTTCAACGCACACAAAAGATTTCACCTGCCAGGTGAAACTTATATCATCGGCAAAAAGCTTTAGTGCTTGGGAATATAGATTAGAAAATGAAGGTTACTATCCTTTGGCAATTTACTAACTGCTACTAACCCCATTCTGGTAGCAAACATAGAACGTTCTAAATTGAAGGTTTCCTATTTACTAGGACAAAATAAGCATTTTGAACTGTGTTGATGCCAATTTAGTTATCTTTTTTTGCCAGTCAAGTTCCCTAATGAAAGCAAATACTTTGGTAATAGCACTCATTTATATCAGCACAAAGATTTTATTGTCTGCTAAAACCTCCAACAACGAATATTGATTTAATAGCGCGAAGATGGCACTACCATATCGGCAATAAGAAATCTTTAGTACGAGTTTAACTCTAGCGATAATCGGTCAGATCAAGTAGGTAACATTTCTGATATTTGTAGACGCTTTCGTTTTGTAGCAGTTCCTTTCATGACTTGTTCTGTTTCTCATCGACTCTCGCAACATCAGCCCAACCCAATTATGGTCCCAAGACTAGTCATCATCATCTTCCTGCCCTTATCCCATTTTTTGGGGTCGGCGCAGTATGTCCTATTCTTCCATTTACACTTCCATTATCTCTACGTCATCTCATAGTTCACATTTATCTTTATCATGTCTTGTCTCACGCAGTCCATCCATATTTTCCTAGGTTGTCTTCTTCCTCTTCACCCCTCTACATTCATACTCATCACTCTTCTAGTCGCATGCGTCTCTTCTCTTCTCATCACATGTCTATACCAACTCAAACGCTTCCTTTTACTTTATTAGTAACCGGTGCTACTTTTAGGCTTGCTATATTAGAATATACACATTCCTTATTTTATCCATCCTCGTTACTTTACACATCCGTCTCAACATTCTCATCTCCGCTACATGCAATCTTCCCTCATTCTTCTTCTTCACGGCCCAGTATTCCGATTCATAAGATATGATAAGACGATAGGTCTTATCACGGTTTTATAGATTTTATCCTTCAGTTTAAGGGGCATCCGTGGCACACAGGTGGTTGATGTGACCTGTCGCCATTTCAACCATCCAGAGTTAATCCGATGTATACAGCGCCCAAGACCAGTCGCCAGAAATAATCAAGGAAACGGGTAGACCCTTCGGGGACACAGCCTCAATGTAACGCATAAAACGTTTTATTTTACGTCAAATTAACACGATTCTTAACAGAAATAGCTTATTCAAAGTCATTCTTAGAAGTTTAGATTAGCTGCGTCCTCCTTCTATGCACGCTATAACACATTTATGACGTTACAACGTTCGTTATATTTGATTTTTACAAGTAACCCCTACTGTTCAGACCGATTTGAAAGATTTATCACGATTTATCAAAAAAGCTTGTTCTAGCGTCTTGACCTTATGCTCACGGCAAGGACCCAAGCATCAAAAATTATTGTTTACCCTCCGAGAGGCTTGCTGCGTCAAATAACATACATCTCAGCCTTTCAAATAACGTACATAGCAACATCAACACGTTTTTTTTACTATAAACGTCCTTAATCCGTTTCTGTTCATAAATGACTTGAACGAACTGTTTTTCCGCAATTAGCCCCTTTTTAATTGGGCCCTTTTTTGCGTGAGGATGGAGTAGGCTTGCCCAGCACCTACTACCCTCTCAGTTTAGTCGACCATTTCCAGAGGAGAGAACTTGTCAATACTTCTGGAGCCAATTAAGCCGCGGGTTTCATCACGATGTTTTCCTTCACCGTAAGAGCAATGTCAATTAGCGCACATATTTTTTTCTTAAGAAAAATACATTGGTGCACGACCGACCGGGATTCGAACCCACGCCCTTCAGAATGAAAGTCAAGGTACCACTAAGCCAACACCGCTCTTCCTGTTCATATTTCCAGATATGAGTCACAAAAAAAAGGTACTATTACGACCTTTCAAACTGTATTATATATCTAGACAGCAATATATTTTTATTAAAAACATCCTAGATCCGTTCCTGTTTGGATTTCAGAGTTAGTGCGTCACAATACAATTAAGCTACTAACAGTTTTTTTAAATGACATACATCTCGATCTCAACTTTTTAATGTTTTTAAATATTAAAAACGTTCTAGATTCGTCCCTGTTCTTATTTCAGGACCAGCATTTTACAATAAAATAATGCTATTGTCAAGAGCTTTCGAATGACGTACAACTCGACCAAAAAATAAGTTTTTTTTTTTTCAGAAACTGAAAGCGTCCTAGATCCGTCCCTATCCGAGTTACAGGGTTGGTGTCATACAATAACGTCATACAAACATATAACTCGACTATATACAACAGGTGGGACACTATGCCCATTGTCCTTTACAGTTTTTGTAACACGATTTGTCAAGAAAATGTTATTTACACAAAATACACAATCATAAATGAAAAACCACATTAAACTTAACGCAAAAACATAATAAAATTACGAAAGAAATTAAAACGGTTAGAATAATTAAAAATGCAAGCATTTACCGCCAGTTTTTTTTTAACTCAAGGAATGGCACTGACCTGACGGTCTCATAAAGCCACATCCGCAACATCACAACAGGGTGCAGGCGGCGTCGCAACATTGTCGTACGTTGCTTTGACCATTTTCGTCTTTACATTTATTTTATTAAATAAGATATCTTGAACGAAATATACTACTAATAATATATCTACTAAAATCTACTAAGTACTAAACTCAAGCAGTATGCATGAGCCGTGCGAAGTCTTAATACTTTTTCTTTGGTGTTACCTAAAGCAAGGAGGTTAGGTTTTTGAAGTTTTTTCCAATGTGCAATGAATGATATCAGTATCAGTGAAAGCGAGTTTTACTTTCAATACGCTCACGCTCACGCCTCAGGCACCTTTAGACCTGCCAGTACGACAAAGAGTATTATAATGGAACAGTACGACTAGCGACAGCGTTGCGAATGCACAACAATGGAGGACAGCAACGATTTATTGACAATTGTATTTCTGTTATCAACGAATAATGAATTGTTGGTTATTATTAGGTACATCCGTAAAATACTAGAGAATCTGCGAGAGTCAATTTTACTAAGAATTTATCAATTAAAATGTATAGAAACGCTGAGTGGCGTACGTTCCGACGTAATTAGGTTTTTTCTGAAAACCATCTGAAAACGCACGTTTGCCCCCGCTGAACTACGCCACGAGATTAGATTTTACTCTTTGGCTTATATTTTGGAATACCTTGCAGCACCAAGTGTCACTTGTTTGTCAATGTCATCGCTTGTGTTGTCAGTTGTGTCAGATGTCAGGCAGATCAGCTGTTTTGTTTAGTTTTGTCAATGTAACAAGCTCAGTGTTTAGTGATTTGTCTTTGCTGTCTGTTTAGTTAGTTGCGTCAGTCGGTTCACTCGGTTGGCGGTCGGTCGGTCGGTCGGTTCGTGCGGCCCCGGCTCGGTAGTCGGTACACCAAACAGCTGCAGGTATACTTCTCGTTTGCCTCTTCTATGAAACTTGAGGAGTTGGTGTGGTCGCGCGACGCGGCGTACAAGAAGACGGAGTAATCCCCTGGAGCTGCTGCTGGCCCGTCGTCGTCAGCTCTAGGTCTGGTAGACCTCTAACAACCTAGGTAAGTAACATGAATAACCAAACTTTAAGTTATCAGCTACGAGTTAACTAGGTAGGTAGGTATGTATACTGGTATCTCATTGACATGCATTCACTCATTATATTTGTATAATGAGAAGATGTGAAATGTGTGTAATATTTGTGCGTAGAGCTGGTGGGAGCAGGGGCGGGCACGGGCACGGTGAGGACGGTCGGCGGTCACTCTGCGAGGTTAATGAAGACATTGTGAGAAACATCATGGTAAAGTTCCAATATGATAACTCAAGATTTGTGGAATGATCCTATACATAGCAAATTTTTTAAATGGGCTTTCAGAGCCGTTTCCTAAACTTCAAAAGAGTTGCATGTAGTTTTAGTTTTTGTCAAAATTGAGCACTCAACTCCTTTCAACATTTTTCGCTATCTCATATGGTTTAGGAAATGGCTCTAAAGGCCTATCTATAAGTTCACCTTGGTGTTAACCACCCTGTATGTAGGTATATGCAGGACACAGGGTGGTTAGTTTGAGTGAGTCAGTGAGGGAAGTCCTCTAACCACTCTAAACAAGAGAAAACTTCTTTAGCAGACCTCCCCTTATTTTTGAAATAATTATGTAATTTTTTACATTTTATATTATTTTGAAATTGGAACGTTCACCTACTACGTACTGTAGGCTGTTACTGTACTGTATAAAAACCACATCGATTTATGTTTTTAAAATATTAAATACAGACGTTAATTATTTAAAAAGTAAGGAAATAGCGGAATAGTCCTGATCGAGTGAGCATCCTCATGAGACAGCCTCGGAAGTTAAGCTCGCGACCTCCGAGCGTAGAGTAGGGCCCCGTCCGGCTTTCAACACCACATTGTGGCTGGTACAGTACACGCTATATCCTATATATGAGTAACATTCAGAAATCATGTAATACTGCATCATCCTTACATTTGTGTATATGGTATGTATATAATATGTACAGATGCGGTACGCGGAGCAGGACGCCGGCATGTACGTGAAGGAGAACGTGGTGGTGGAGGAGAGGGTGGGGGCGCTGGGGCTGTTGGCTGCGGTCGCGGGGGCCCTGCTCGCGGCTGCGGTGGCGGTCGCGCTGGACGGGGCGCTGCCGACGCCCCTCACGCGGGCCGACCTCGCCACCGGCAGGTTCATCGCGGAGCTAGCTCACGAGCACCTCGTCAACCTGACGACGATGGGGCCGCGGGTCGCCGGCAGCTACGAGCTGGAGGTGGGCGGAGTGGGTGCGGCGGTGGGCGCCGTGCGGGGGGTGGCCGCCCACGCGGCGCCCCACCACCGCGTGCAGTGGGAGGTGTGGCGCGAGGGGGAGCACGTGGGTGCGTTCCCGCTCTCCTTCCTCGACGGCATGAACCACGTGTACCGCGACGTGAGTAGCGTGGTCGCGCTGCTCCGGCCCCAGCGACCCCAACGACCCCAGCGACCGACGCGACCTGCCCTCCTCCTCAACTGCCACATCGACACCGTACCGGACTCGCCCGGTACGTTACCTACCCTACCCTACCTTACCTTACCTTACCTACCTTCCCACCAAACGAACGGGCTCTATCTACAGGATGATTTTTTTACATGGGCCTTTAGGGCCATATCCCAAAACTATAAGAGATAGTGAAAAATGCTGAAAGTAGTTACGTGACCGTTTTATCCAAAAACTAAAACTGCAACATTAAATTTTAGAAGAAGTCATTACCAAGCCAGTAATCGAATCTGTTGATTTAGCAAAACAATAATATGCTATGTTTTTATGCTAATCGATAGTGTTGCTGATAGAGATTAATTCCTGGAAACAATAATAGTATGGCAAATGAAAGGAAACACCTAACTTTTGTAATTTCATACTACTATCCCTGTAAAACATGTAGTGAGGAAGGAGGTATGGCTAATTACGTTACAAACTGCTGCACAATAAACATAAAATATGCTTATAATATTCACAATCCAAAACAATTTATAATTAGATATTACATTTATTTTCACATTATATTTATTAATTATTCAATTATTTTTTCTAATAATTCTTGTGACATTATACAACAATAGATATATTTTTTATCACAGTTGCTCATAAAGTGGATCTTATTCAACGGCTTTTAGGCTCATAATCCAACATATTATGCACGCGTGCGTTTTACATTGCCAACCTAGTGCTATAAAGTTATCCCGATAAGTTAAATATGTATCTTACTGCTAATTACATGTTAGGTAGGTGAAACATTCTTAATTTTTTGGGTTATACTGTTTTTATGTATAAAAAAGGTAGGTACTAAAGAGTTTTTTAGCTAGCAAAAATGGTTGTGGTAAAGAAAAAAGTAAGTGGTAAATAAAATAAGTGTGGTAAATTGATCTTTGCATAGAGGCGGTTTATGACGCGCGAGCGGCAGCGAGCGTGTTAAGAAGCCAAGATGCAAAGATCAATTCCATACGTATATCGTACGACGTTTTTTTATCACAGTTGCGAATAAAAGAAAAGACTTGAAAAGAAAACAAAATAATAATTAACAAAATATTTGTGATAAGTCTATGTTTACATTTTTTAAGGCAATATTTTTTTGTTAATTATGCTCCGGAAAGGCCAGGCTAAAGACTTTTAACTTATACAGCCTCGTCTGACATACAATATTTTTTAGGGTTTTTTCTATTTGTTTTTGCGTCGGGGGTAACGGTAGAAAACGATTAAACTAAATTTTTAATCGTTTTCTAAGTCATTATCACGTAAAATTTTCGTCCGTAAACCGACTTTAGAGACAACCATTTTTGCTAGCTAAAAAACTCTTTGGTACCTACCTTTTTGATACATCAAACAATATAACCCAGATAAATTAAGAATGTTTCACCTACCTAACATGTAATTAGCAGTAAGATACGTATTTAACTTATCGGGATAACTTTATAGCACTAGGTTGGCAATGTTAACTAGGTTGTAAAACGCACGCGTGCATAATATGTTGGATTATGAGCCTAAAAGCCGTTGAATAAGATCCACTTTATGAGCAACTGTGATAAAAAATAATTTAACTCTACTTTTATTTGAATTCGTTACAGTTTGGTAGGTACGAGTAGGTCAGTGGAGAAAAGTGGCGTTTTACAAAAAAAGTATTTTCCACATAATATATGAACCGATGTGGGTTAGACTATCAGAAACTTCGTAAATCATGAAGAAACTATCTCGATACGTTTTGTATTAAATTCAGTGAAAGTCAACATTCTTGAGTTATTTGGATTAGTGTAGATAACAACTTAATTTCCCACTAACACATTTTCCATCTAAGTAACGCTAACGAAGCTTTTCCATAACATATATATTTCATATGAAAAAGGTTATGGCATATTATGTAAATAATATGTCAATGACGTTTCATTAGATTCCTTGTCGTTGTAAATGGACGTGTACCGTTGCCCTAGTAGGTAACATAGGAAGGCGAGCTGTCCTCAGTGAGCCGAGCGAGCCGCGTCTCCGTCTCGTCGCTCGTCGCTCGTCGCTCGATGTCGGTGTCGGTGTCGGTAACACACCTCAATTCTATAATGAAGCGAATGAATAGTTTGTTACGCGCCCCGCCTCTAATGGAAGGCTTCGGCAATGTTCGGAGGTACTCGTAAAAACACTCGGCTGCGCTGGCGCCAGGTAGTCGGGAGGCGGATCACGCCACCGGGCATTGGTGATACAACGTTCGAATAAAACACATTGTTCTTAAAAATTGTTCTGTTGTCAGTGATTAAAATACAAATATTTGATTAAAACTGTTGATTTCTTATAAAGGTGTTTGACTGTTTAACATTCAGAAGTGGCATATACATAGTTATAGATAAAATATACCTATCGAACCCAAAATGAAGAGATCGGCGACAAAAAAAACTAGGTTGACTATAAAAAAGTCGAGACTTTCTTCAGACGCAGTGAAAAGTACCGGTAGCACAAATACCGGTAGCACAAGTGCTTTTAGTGTGCATTCAATAGAACCTGAACCGGAAGAAGATGAACATCCTAATGTGATACTAGAAAGATTATTAACCACTAAATTGGAGCATATGGTCGAAAAGTACTGTGACCAGTCCCGACCGGTAAAAAATCTGTCAGGTGAGAAAATTATACCTATCTTCGACCCAGACAATCACGAGACAAATGTGAAAAATTGGCTAGCAAAAATAGACCAATTAGGTTTGGTACACAAATGGGACGACTATTCCAAAATTGTCATTATGCAAACTCGCTTAGCCGGTCAGGCTCAATTATGGTTTAGTCGTTTAGATAAATACGATTATGATTGGGAGCAGTGGAAGTCGTTGCTTATTAATGCGTTTCCTCGAAGTTTCGAATACGCAGATATGCTGGAGGAACTGGTATCCCGTAAAAAACTAAATACAGAGACGATAACACATTATTATCATGACAAGTTAGCTATGTGCCGTCGCTGCCGTTTAGATGATTCTGCTTCACTTTCTTGTTTAATTAAGGGCCTACCACAAGACTTACAAAATAACGCAAAAGCATTTAAATGCGATACACCTGAAGAATTTTACAGTGGATATCTATCTACATTTGAGAATTACCGGAATAAACCAGAAATGAGACATAACAACCTAAGTTATTCGCGCACACCAAGATTTGAACCGGAGAAGAAACGTAATTCCGAAATAACAGCTACACCTTCAACTACCCGAACTTTACCATTTTCAACTTCTCGTAGAATGAATTGTTTTAGGTGTAATTCTACTGAACATATTGTAAAAGACTGTCCCGTTCCTGACCGAAGAATTTGTAAATTCTGCTCCGACGTTGGACATAATATAAACCGTTGCCCTAAAATCGAAAATTTGATGAAGAAAGGTAGAGGTGAATCTATGACAATAAACATTGTTCAAAATCTAAGTGATATCTATAAGAAAGAAGTATGCGTTGGAGAAAAATCATTTTCTGGCTATTTGGATACTGGAGCACAACTGAATATAGTGTCATTAAAAATGGTGGAAGAGTTGGACTGCTGCGTTAGGGAAACAGATACATTATTGAAAGGATTTACGGGACATGCAGTGCCAGCCATGGGTCAGGTGAACTTGATAATATCAGTCGATGGTTTGACTTTTAATACAACAGCAGTGGTTACACACTTAAAATTACCTGCTGAAGTTGATATACTTATTGGGCAACCTATCATAAACGCCAAAGGTATTTCACTAGTCACTACTCAAAACTCAGCTTTATTGAAGGATGACACCGTATTTGAAAATCAATCAACCGATGGCAAATACAAAGTTACCAGCTACACAGATGTTCAGTTACCGCCTCAATCATCTGCTTTCGTTGAAGTCAATATAGTAGGAAATAGCATTGGAAATGACGTCTGCACATCACCACGTTTTCATGATCTAGACAACAAGTACTTCGCTGCACCTGCTGCATTACTCACTGGAGAGAAAGGTTATATCCGAATGTATAACATGAGTCAAGAACACTTGTCATGGAAGAAAGATGATGTAATTACCCGTGCTGCGCCTTGTGAATTGATGGAGTATCAATCAACAGAAACCTGTGTAGTGAGGGGAGATAGCGCGACGTTTCAGGCCAATAAAGCGAAGGTGCGTAACTCTTTCTTATATTTAATCTGTCTGCGGCTTTGAGCCTTCTGTCTGATCTGATATCTTACTTAAGAACGATTATTTCTGTCTGTTTCTGCTGTTCTGTTTCTGTCTGATATCTCTACTGTTCTGATGTCCTGTACTGTTCCGATATACTTACTGTTATTTAATATATCTCTACTATTCTGCTACTACTGTGTGACACACCTACTGTCTGTTTCTACTTATTTTGTTTTATTGTACCTACCTGTTCTGATATGACTACTGTTCCGATATTGGTATCTACTGTTTAATATCCTTACGCTTACTGATTATATGTGCCTATAATTATTGATATTTTCTGCCATATTTACCTGGTGTTCACATAATATATCTAGAAATGTACCGACCTACTGAACCATACCTAAACCTGAATCATTAACTATTTCGTGCTGCTTGCTGATAACATTTCATGTGCCGTCGCTCTAAATATTCACTGTTCTCCGATTCTGCTGGTCTGAGCTTTACTATGTTAACGATGCATTATTCATTTATTTATTTATTTATTTGGAGATCCAACAGCTGTGTGTGTGCATTATGATTATACTAATACATACCGATTTATTGATTCTACGTTTCGTTTAAAATATTCAGGCACTAGTGTTTATTTAAGTTCCTGGTTATGCTGAAAGTTAGATATAACAATGTATAGTTGTTGCATTGAATACAAAATACGATAAAAATAAGTACCTACCGATAACAAAAAAAACCTAATGTTTATATTCCAATTCCACATAACTGGTACACCATACAGCTGGCTTGCTAATTGTTTACGGTAGTTAACTAAGTTTAAAATCAAATTTTTCTGCAATTGTGTTTCGTTTTGCGCTTCCACAGTGGTCTGATTATCGGATACTTAACTCCCACAAAGCTATACATGTAAACAGTATAATGAACCTTGCACCAGAGCATACATTTAAGTATTTGAGTACCTGCAAAGTCGGAGACATGCCATTATCAGATATAGACGTAGGAGAATTATCCCCATATGATAAATGTAAGCTGTATGAGTTATTGCTAAAATATCAAGACTGCTTTGCTGCTGATACAAATGACCTCGGAACTACTATGTTATCAGAAATGACGATTGAATTAACATCAAATAATCCGGTATTTCACAAACCATACAGACTCGCGCCAAAAGAACTAGAAATTGTTCGAACAAAAGTAAAAGACTTACTAGACGCAGGTATAATTAAGGAATCGCAGTCTAATTATGCTTCTCCAGTCATTTTAGTCAAGAAAAAGAACGGCGATAGTAGACTCTGTGTAGATTACAGAGCTTTGAACGCTATAACAATCAAAGATAGATTTCCTCTGCCTCATATTGATGACCAGTTAAATAAACTAGCCGGTAAATGTCTTTATAGTAGTTTAGATTTAGCGCAAGGCTACCATCAAATACCGCTTTCTGATGATTCTACCAAGTTTACAGCGTTCATTACACCGGACGGACAATGGGAATACACCCGAGTTCCATTTGGATTGGCTAATGCACCGGCGGTGTTTCAGCGCACAATATATAAACTACTAGGATCTCTGCGCTACGAAGAAGTATTGACGTTTATGGATGATTTATTACTGCCATCATCAAACGTTGAAAACGGACTTACTATCTTGGAGAAGGTTTTAGTACTTCTGAGACAGGCTAATTTAAAATTAAATATAATGAAATGTGCTTTTCTGAAGTCGGAAATTAACTATTTAGGGCATGTTGTGACGCCCGAGGGAATCCGACCAGGTGATAGAAAACTGGATGCTGTTAATAATTTTCCTATGCCCACCAATGCTCACCAAGTCCGACAGTTCATAGGATTATGTTCATATTTTCGAAAATTTATTAATAATTTTGCAATAATTGCAAGACCTCTCACGGAACTGACTAAAAAGAATGTAGATTGGACATGGGAAGAAAAACAACAAGACGCGTTTTCTAAATTGAAGTCATTGCTAGTCAATAAACCAGTTTTAGCTTTGCACAATCGTGAATACGAAACAGAGATTCATACAGACGCCTCTAAAATGGGAATAGCGGGCATACTTCTTCAAAGACAACCAGATGGTGATCTCAAGCCTGTAATATATTTTAGTAGAGTGACAACCAAAGAAGAAATGAACTATCATAGCTATGAATTGGAAACCCTTGCGGTGGTCGAGTCGTTGAAGCGTTTTAGGCTTTACATTACCGGTATTCATTTTAAAGTAATAACCGACTGTTCAGCCGTAAGAAGCACATTTACAAAAAAGGATTTAATACCTAGAATTGCTCGTTGGTGGCTTCAAATTCAAGATTATGACATGCAAGTCGTATATCGACCAGGGACTAGTATGCGTCACGTAGATGCACTGAGCCGAAATCCGGTTTCCGAAATTTTGAATATTGAAGATGTAAACGACTGGTTTCTTACTGCACAACTTCAGGATGAACAACTGCAATCTATTTACAAGCAGCTCCATAGTGAAAATCCTAACAATGACATTAAACATAACTTCTGTGTAGAAAACTATCGCATTTATCGTAAAACCTTAAATGGTAAACGACTTGTTGTGCCCAAATCTGCTCGATGGCGAATCATGAAGATGTTTCATGACGATATTGGTCATGTAGGGCTGAAGAAATGCGAAGAAGCAATTAAAGCTGATTACTGGTTTGCACGGATGACCCGGTTTATTAGAAAATATGTGGAAGCCTGTTTGGATTGTTTATTTAAGAAGGGGAATTATGGTAAAGCACCTGGTAAAATTTACCCTATAGACAAACCGGACCAACCAATGCATACAGTACATATGGATCACATGGGACCATTTCCAAAATCTAGAAAAGGAAATCAATATGTGTTGGTGATTATAGACTCCTTCACGAAATTCGTCGCCGTCAAACCTACTAAAAGTCTACGTTCTACTGAAACAGTCCTTATGCTTCGAGAAATATTCGCCATACTCGGATACCCAAACCGAATTATTTCAGACCGTGGACTGTCATTTACAAGTCGACACTTCAAGGATTTCTGCACGAGTCACAAGATTCATCACACTCTAAACGCCATATCGGTACCACGAGCTAACGGGCAGGTGGAAAGGGTAAATCGTACACTGTTAAATGCTCTGCGGACATCTAACCGAGAACAGGCTGCATGGGATGATACAGTACCTGAAATTGTTATGGGAATTAATCATACGGTACACGACACAACCAAATTCAGCCCGTACGAGCTCATGTTTGCTCATAAGAAGAGTTTGATACCCGAAATTACTGGTGATAGATCAGAAATTGACTGCAAGGAAAAACGAAAGAAGGCTTCTGAAAATATTAAAAGCAAACAAAGATATATGGCAACTAAATGTAATGAAAATAGGAAGGAAGCTAGAAAATATGAAAAGGGCGATCTGGTTCTATGGAATAACGCGTATACAAATTCTGAGACTGGAGTTAATCGTAAAATTGATAAGATATATGCAGGTCCATATAAAGTAGTGCAAGTCTGTCTTAATGACCGTTACAAAATTCGTAGTATAAAGGGGATGAAAGGCTATAAGAATTTCGTTGCAATGGTACCTGCTGATGCATTGCGGCCGTACAAAAGCTCTGTCAACTATGATACCGATTCTGCTGACAGCGATAAAGATATAGTGGACACGCAAGACTTAATCGATCTGTTGGAAAGTTAGGTAATTCTCTGACACTGTTAAGTCAATTCAGCTGTAGGTACCATGTTCCAGTGATTCCTTGTTAATATTTTTTTGTGAATACCTTATTGGTATTCACTTTGCAGGATGGCCGATGTTACGCGCCCCGCCTCTAATGGAAGGCTTCGGCAATGTTCGGAGGTACTCGTAAAAACACTCGGCTGCGCTGGCGCCAGGTAGTCGGGAGGCGGATCACGCCACCGGGCATTGGTGATACAACGTTCGAATAAAACACATTGTTCTTAAAAATTGTTCTGTTGTCAGTGATTAAAATACAAATATTTGATTAAAACTGTTGATTTCTTATAAAGGTGTTTGACTGTTTAACAAGTTAGTTTGATGTCAATTAGAGAGGTATCGGATGCGATGTAGGTAGGTAGCGTACTTACGTAGGATGGCAATGAGTCGATAATTGAAGGCGATGGTCGATACCTACCTATAGTACACGTACTATACCTGGCGTACCTAATTGCATCTATCTAATGAGTATAACACGAGCTGTCTGACCTGGTGCCTGTACCTACTGTAGATGTAGGTAGGTACACGGACCGCGCCGCGCCGCTTCCAATCACTATTATGAAAACAATGTATAGAGTCGTGTTGTTGGTGAACTAATACATCTATTAGTCCGGGAGCCAGTGACAGATTTTCATGACCAAGTCCCTCCCGATCGAAACTTCGTAAAATGCATAAGGGACTTATACTATGAATACTCGCGACCGTCAGCTGCCACTCCGTGGGTGGGGTGGGCAGTATAATCCACCGTGTTATGGTCAGCTGACTATGTTTTTTTTTTTCAAAATACTACATAAACTATACTCTGATAAATAATCAAATGAGAGGAAATGACTGAAAAAAAAATTAATTCCTCCATGCGTGGGAGGCTGCCACTGCCCACCCCACCCACGAAGTCGCAGCTGACGGTCGCGAGTTTCGCTCGAGAGGAAATGATTGACCGAAAATGTACCTGGCTCGTGGATCATATTGAGTAACCGCCCCGCCCAGCTTCGCACGGGTTCACGCGACGAACGCTAGTCAATTTAAATTGAATTTTAAGCTAACATTAGTAGGTTAGGTACCTATATCGTAACCGAATTACGTCTGAAACGGTTACTTCATTTCTCAAGGAGATGACACTGCCGAAAAATCATGTAGCCAATATAAAATCGACTAGGGTATCCTCTTGCGAGGACTCGGTATCCGACATCGCCGGCGTCGGCGCACGGCGTGGGTCCTAAGTCTTATCATGAAGATAAGAACACCGGAAAAAGCATTAATACACGTAAGAATTCCGATCGAACCGGTTGTGACGCTGACGTCACGAACTTGGCTATGTGTGTTTCAATGCAACCATCAGTGATCGATCGAAGTTATTGATCTAGATGCGGGGGGAGTGGGGGAGAGTGCACTCCGAAGCGAGCACGCGCCGACCGACTATGTACTTAGCTTATCAAAGAACTGACCACTCCGGATAGCGGGCGTTCGAGCGGTCGACGTATACCATGGGTATAGGGACATTGCACGCGCCAGCGATAGCGGATGCAAGCCGGTTCGACAGGACGACGTAATACTAGACAGCGAAGGTTCTGTCACGGTCCATATAAATATAGGAACTCACGTGGAACTTTACAAAGTAAGAGTAAATTACAATCGGCTGCTTTCGATGTGGTATATCTATTTATTGCGAGCGCAGAAAAATGTAGAAGAAAATGAGATCAAAGAATACATCTCGAGTATGAATGAAGAGTGCGTAAGTGTAGAATCTCCCTTGCTAGTGGCCAGTAGTAGAGTAGGTTCCGGTGGGAAGAGGGCCAGACACGGGATGGAATCACCACGTACAACCACGGACTCGGGTTAGGCAGGGCAGGTAGGCCTGACTCCTGACTGTGATAGTCGTACCTAGGAATTTAAACGGAAACTTATGTGGTGTCAGGATAACGAAGAATCCATCTAAATGAGCATACTGGCGTCTAATAGATCGTTTGTGTAGGACTTGAATTTCTCAAAATCCTTTCTTATCGGATGCCTTCGTCATACAAAGAACACACCCTCCGAGTTTCAGGTCTCTACGATCAGCGGTTTAGGCTGTCCGTTGATCCATCAGTCAGTCAGTCAGTCCGTCAGTCAGTCAGTCAGTCAGTCAGGACAAAACATAGATTATGTACTTATACAAGAAGAAGATATATTTTGTTAATACTTTTTTGTGCAATCCTATACAGGGTGAATTTTTGAGATGAACCTTTAGGGCTATATCCTAAACTAGCAGCGCTCCGCGGTTTCACCCGCGTAACTCCCGATCCCGTGGGAATATCAAATATAAGATAGCCTATAGATAGCCTTTATCGACAAATGGACTATCCATAACAAAATAAATTTTTCAATTCGAACCAGTAGTTCCTGAGATTAGCGCGTTCAAACAAACAAACTCTTCGGCGAAATGAAAATGCTAAAAGAAGTTGCGTACCCGATTTTGAGAAAAACTAAAAATGCATATTTAGAAGTAATTTTTAAGTCATCGGAGGTATGGCCACAATGGCTAATGTAATGAATGACGTAACAAACTGCTGCACAAAAAACAGGTTTTTTATATACCTAATGTAAAGTCAAAATATTTATAATAGTAAAGTACTTAAACAATTGAGACCATATTTATAATAGTAAAGTACTTAAACAATTGAGACTATATTTATAATAGTAAAGTACCTACCTAAACAATTGAGACTATATTTATAATAGTAAAGTACTTAAACAATTGAGACTATATTTATAATAGTAAAGTACCTACCTAAACAATTGAGACTATATTTATAATAGTAAAGTACTTAAACAATTGAGACTATATTTATAATAGTAAAGTACTTAAACAATTGAGACTATATTTATAATAGTAAAGTACCTACCTAAACAATTGAGACTATATTTATAATAGTAAAGTACGTAAACAATTGAGACTATATTTATAATAGTAAAGTACTTAAACAATTGAGACCATATTTATAATAGTAAAGTACCTACCTAAACAATTGAGACTATATTTATAATAGTAAAGTACCTACCTAAACAATTGAGACTATATTTATAATAGTAAAGTACTTAAACAATTGAGACTATATTTATAATAGTAAAGTACCTACCTAAACAATTGAGACTATATTTATAATAGTAAAGTACGTAAACAATTGAGACTATATTTATAATAGTAAAGTACTTAAACAATTGAGACCATATTTATAATAGTAAAGTACTTAAACAATTGAGACCATATTTATAATAGTAAAGTACTTAAACAATTGAGACTATATTTATAATAGTAAAGTACTTAAACAAAACAAATAGTAAAGTATTTAAAACATTTAGAAATATATTACTTCCCCTCTATGCCCTATACACTATTTTTGCCGGATACCGAAAGATAAATTTTTTAATAAAAAAGCTATGTAAAATTTCAAAATTGTCTGTGTGAAAGTAAATAGCTTATTTATAATAAATCAAAGGAAATAGCTTATTTTTAAAAGCTTTTATTTAACAAGTGTATGTATGTATGTTTGTTCGGGTGGAATCTTTCAACTTAATTTTGATCCACTTCCCGGTTACCAATTGAGCTGAACTTTTTCATACATGTGTAAATCGGGTGACAATGCAATATTATGATGACATGGTGCTGATCTGATGATGGACCTGGAAGGTGGCCATAGGAACTTCCCAATGAAACGATACAACCTCATCGAGTTTGGGCTCGTTAGAATTTCAGCTTTTAGCATTTTCGCTATAATATTTATAAAATGGGTGGACCCTGTATCTAATAGTTGTGTTTGTGATGTATAGGTGCAAGCGACGACGCGGCGGGGTGCGCGGTGTTGTTGGAGACGTTGCGGGCGTTGGCCGCGTCCGTCGAGCCGCTCACCCGGGACGTGGTGCTGCTGATGAACGGGGCCGAGGAGAACGTGTTGCAGGCGTCGCACGCGTTCGTCACGCGGCACAGGTGGGCGAAGCGAGCCCGGGTGTTCCTCAACGTGGAGGCGTGCGGCGCCGGCGGGCGCGAGGTGCTCGGGGCCGAGGAGAACGTGTTGCAGGCGTCGCACGCGTTCGTCACGCGGCACAGGTGGGCGAAGCGAGCCCGGGTGTTCCTCAACGTGGAGGCGTGCGGCGCCGGCGGGCGCGAGGTGCTCTTCCAGGCGGGGCCCCACGACGCCTGGCTGCTCGAGGCGTACGCCCGCCACGCGCCCCACCCCTTCGCCTCCTCGCTCGCGCACGAGCTCTTCGCCAGCGGGCTCGTGCCCGCCGACACCGACTTCCGCATCTTCCGCGACCACGGCGCCCTCTCGGGGCTCGACCTCGCGTGGAGCGCGCGCGGCCACGTGTACCACACGCGGCTGGACACGGCGGCGCGCGTCACCCCCGCCGTGCTCCAGCGCACCGGCGACAACGTGCTCGCGGTCGCGCGCGCCCTGCTCGCCGACCCGAGGCTGGACGAGCCGCCGGACACCGTCACCGCGCTCCCCGTCTACTTCGACGTGCTCGGCGTGGCCATGGTGCGGCTCGGGGCCGGCGCCGCGCTCCTCGTCGCCGCCGCGGCCGTGCTCACCGTGCTGGGCGCGACGCGCGCGGCCGGCCGGGGCGTGCCGAGCGGCGCGTGGTGGGCTCTGTGCGGGCGCAACGCGCTCGTCGCGCTCGCGTCGGGCGCGGGCGGCGCGCTAGCCGCGGGCGCGCTCGGGCTCGCGCTGCACGCGGCGGGCGCGCGCCTCCGGTGGTACGCGTGGCCTCCGCTCGCGGTCGCTCTTTTCGCGCCGGCCTCGCTCGCCGCCATGGGTGCGCTGAGTGCGAAACTAGGAGGGCGCGTGCCGGGCGACGGGCGCGGTGGGCTTTCGATGCGCGCCATGGGCGCCGGGTGCGCGCTGCTCGCGGCCGCGCTGGCGACGGGCAGCGCGGCGTGCGGCCTGCGCTCGGGCTTCGTGCCGCTCATGTGGGCGGCGGCGGGCGCCGGCGGGCTCGGCCTCGCTCCCGGCGGAGGGGGTCGGCGGTGGGCTGCGCGGTGGGCGGCGTGGGCGGTGCTCCCCATGCTCCAGACGTGCTATCTGTCTCTCGGCTTCCTGCTCATGTTCGTCCCGGTGGCGGGCCGAGCGGGGCCCTCCTTCGGCCCGTTCCCGCCCGACGTAAGTTACCTTACAGTCGCTACGTTCACTGCGAGGAGCGGTGAATGTACCGTCGCGTCGGTTTTATTTGTGGCAGATGGCGATGGGGGTGATGGTGGGCTCGCTGACGGCGTGGTGCTGCTCGTGGTCGCTGCCACTGTGGTCGACGTCATCACACCGAGGGCGGCGGACGGCGCTGAGGGCGCTGTCGGCGTGGGCCGCGGTCGCGGTGCTGGTCGCCCTCTGGCTGGAGCCTTACACCTCGGAGGCCCCCCAGCGGCTGATGGTGTTCCACACGCGACGGACCCAACACAACACGACGCCACCTCACGTCGAACACTTCTACTGGGTGCCGGAGCTGGACGTGAACACGGCGGACACCTTCCACCGCTACTGTGAGTATCTACTACCTACCTACGTACTGGACGAGCTCGAGCCACTGTCACTTACACTGTACGTATGTTGCAGTTCCGTCAGGTCGGAGCGTGACGAGGGAGGAGTGTACGAGGCTGGTATACTGCGGGCTGCCGTACTACCTGCCGGTGTTGGAGCTGCTGCCGAGGTCGGTGATGGCGCCCGCGCCCGCCCTGCCCGCCTCCACCGTCGCCGCGGTCACGGTGGAGGTGCTCGAGGGGGAGGGGGAGGGGGGGTTAGCGGTGAGGGTGCGGGGCGAGGGGGGGCCGGCGCACGCCGTGCTGATAGCGCGCGTCGCGGGGGAGGGCCGCGTCGTCCGGCTCGAGGGGCCCCCCGGCGCGGGCGTCGAGGTGACGCCGCTGCCGGCCGCCCCCGGGACCTATTTCGTGTCCGTGTTCTCGGGGCGGGCGCGACCGTGGTCGGTGACGCTACACGTGCGGTGGCCCCGCGGCGCCCTCGTGCCGCGCGTCGGGGAACGGGGCCAGCTCTCCGTGGCGGGGCACGCGCTGTTCGGGCCGCACAAAACGTCCCCCTCCCTGAAGGCGAAGCTGGACACCTTGCCCGCGTGGGTCGCCGCCACCGCGTGGACAGTCGACCAACACCTCTACACGCTCTGACCGGCGCCCCACTACGCCCCGCTGCGCCCCCTACGCCCCACGTCCTACATACAACACGTATGAACTCCACTCAACTAGATAACTCAAATACTTTTCCATAAATTGCAATTTTGTCGGTAACGATATTTCAAAAATAAATAAATGCATATGTCAATTATTACAAAAATATGCGAAGGTATCCTATGAACACCATCTCGCAGCTAGAGCGGTTTTAGGTATGTATCTGTCAAGCAAGGGGGCAGGGCAGGGGGCAGGCTGTTACTACACTCCTAGGTTGGGTTAGGTTGCTCACACGTAGCTACCTACTAGCTGCAATATGTCTCGGTGACGGACGGCAAGCAGCAAGGGGCAGGGCAGGGGGCAGGCTGTTACTACACTCCTAGGTTGCTCACACGTAGCTACCTACTAGCTGCAATATGTCTCGGTGGCGGACGGCAAGCAGCAAGGGGCAGCTCCTACACTCCTAGGTTGGGTTGCTCACACACTGTTCACTGCACTACCTACCTAGTCTACACGCTATACACATACACTAGGTAGGTACTTCTGTATTTATACCTATTGCACACAGGATTATATTTTAAAATGGGCCTTCACCCAGATATCCTTACTAAACTATGTGATAGCGAAAAATTGTGGAAGGATCAACGTGCTTGATTTTGAAAATACTAAAACTGCATCATTCGATTAAACCGTTCCGATTCCCGGCCAATAAGGACCAATAACTTCGTCAATAATTCAATTATAAATTTTAGTTTTTATCAAAATCGGGCACTCATCTCCTTTCAGCATTTTTCGCTATGTCTTAAAGTTTATGATATAGCTCTGAAGGTCCATGTAAAACAATATATCCTGTATATTATTTAAATTAGGGTGCACTGTAATAATGAATATACAATTTGTTTGTTTGTTTGTTTACCTCCACTCCACTATACACCATCACTATTATTATAAGTATATTATTATTTAATATTGTGTTATGTACTATTGGGTATATGTATATTCTGTGGTAATATACAAGTAGATATAGGTACATACGTACTATGTGTATGTTATACCTGTAGGTACGTAGTCACAATAAGCTGTGATCTTTATGTTTATTATATTAGACAATAAATGACATTTTACATTGTTTATAATATTGTGTTCATTATTTAAGAAACCTTGTCCAGTGTGTGGAGGTCTAGCCTAGGCCTAGGGCAGGGAGACGGCATGCCCATATTGCCCATCCCTTACAATTGTATCCTACTTGTACTTGTATACGGGCTATTATCCGCAATCAGACCTCTTTAGTTGGGTCCCCTTTGCGTGAGGTTCTATTTGTCAGGGGGAGAACCAGCCCAGCTCTTCCATTAATTTTGCCACCAGATGTGGCTTCTCAAAAATTCCTGGAAGGCACTTACCGTCACCTACCGTACTTAGTCTGATCTCCGTTAGCACCTTGCAGTCCAGCAGCACATGCGCGGACGTTTCCTCGACCTCCATGCACGCTCTGCACAGTGGGCTGTCCGTTATGTCCATGTTGTGGAGGTGCTTGTTGAAAGCGCCGTGACCGGTCAACACGATTGTTACCAAGCGTATTTGCGATCGGTTTAAGTTTAAAAGTCGTTTCGTGAGTCTGCTGTTTGTATCGGGGAGTGCCAGTTTAGCTTGCCTGCAGCTTTCCGTCGTAGCCCATAGGTGGCGGTGTCGCATTTTGGTGTGGTTGCGGATCCAGGCTCTGAGTTGGTTAGGTTAGGTCGGGACGGAGGGCTGAGGCCCGTAACTGACCGCTACCGCTCCCCTCCTAGCCAGCTCGTCCGCAGCGTCATTACCCCTTGAGCCGCTGTGTCCCTTAACCCATTGTAAGGTCAGTCTATTGTGTTCTCCTAGTCTGTTGAGTGTCTCGTAACATTCGTAAATCAGGGCTGAACTTATGGTTCTGCTGTTCAGTGCATGTAGCACCGCCGCGCTATCGGACAGGATTCTGATGCCATGGCCCGAGACATCGCGATCCAGCGCGGCCCATTTTGCCCTGATTATACCCACACATTCCGCTTGGAAGATTGAGTTGTGGGGGCCTAGAGTTACGCTGAGTTTTATGTTAAGGTCCTCCGAGAAGACTCCGAGAGTAGGTACGTCCCATTGTGTTACTTTACAGGCTCCACCACTTGCACTGCCATAGAGCTACACTAGACATGTAGAGAGTAGGTAACTACGTCTTTACATAATAAAGTAAAATTAAATAAAATAAAAATAGGCAGGCACATTACAGATGGTCAAACTTAAATGTTACAATTATTGTCAACATCTTTAACAGCTGTAGCGGAGCCTAATTTGGGGTTTTTGATAATGCCAGGATTAAGTTAGTTAGGTGCAAAGTAAAATATAAATAGTTTACCTGCAGTGGAGCCATCATCCCTGCCGAGCTGGGTGTGGGACATCCCATCTACCTCAGTGCTTACTTCGTGCTTACTAGTAGGAGGCAGGTATATTGTGGTATCATCACAATGACTGGACAAATATTAAACTACATATTTACATGACTATGTACGCTTATAATCACAACATTCATAACATATTATTTGAAACACATATTATACACATAGAATACATCACATATTACACTTATTATCACAATATAATTGTATTAAATGAGGTACAAAGTACTGAGTGGGCAAGTAATATAGTCAGGCAGTGGGTTGTTGTCGGTGTGAGACGGGGTCGTCATCGAGGAACTCGTCGGCGTCAGCGAGGTGGCGGCGCAGGGCGGCGTGCAACGCCGGCACGAAGGTGGCGAGCGTGCGCGAGCGCGGAGCCAGCGCGCGCGCCAGCAGCGGCAGCCGGCGCAGCGCGCGGCCCGAGAGCGCCGCGCCGGCCGCCTCGCGCGCCGTCTCCCACAGCGCCAGCGAGGTGCGCGCGCCCTCGCCCGCCGCCCAGTTGCTGTCCTCGAGCACGCGCCACGGGAGCAACCGCGGGGCGCTGCCGGCGGCGAGCACGAACCGCGCCTCTAGCTCGGAGCAGCACCCGCGCAGGATCTCGTAGGCAGCGCGCGCCGAGGGCGGCGGGACGCGCCGCTTGATGTCCGCGCGGTCGGCGAACGCCGCGTCTATGGCGCCGGTCACGTTCGAGGTGGCGAGCACCAGCGCGTTCGGATGTCGCCGCAGTCGGTCCAGCTGGGTGAGGAGCGCGTTCACGGCGCGGATCGAGTCGGAGGGCTCGAGGCCGGCGAGGGCGGCTCGACGCGCGTGCGCCAGCGACTCCACCTCGTCGACGAGCACGATGCACAGGAGTCGGCGGTCGGCTACCGTCTCGTGCACGCGCTCGAACAGCCGCGCCACCAGCTTGCCACTCTCGGCGAACCACTTGGAGAAGAGGCCGTGCGCGTTGATCTCGAGCAGGCGGGCGCGCGGGTACCGGTCCGAACAGCGCACGGCGAGCTTGTGTGCGAGCGCGCGGCAGAGGCTCGTCTTCCCGGTGCCGGGCGGGCCGTGCAGCAACACGACGCGGTTCCAACCGACGAGGTGGGGGTCGACGCCGCGCTCGGCGAACTCGAACGCGGTCTCTACGAGCCGCACGGTCTCCTGCTTGAGCCGCGAGTCGAACACGAGACTCTCCCAGAGGCCGTGGAAGTCGCGCGCCGGCAGCGGCCACACCTCCGCCGCGGCGAACTCCTCACCGGTGGTAGCGTCTGTCATCGTGTCGGTCTCGGCGCCGCGTGAGTCCAGCCTGTACACATGGTAGACGGGATCGCAGCCCGCGCCCGCCTCGCCCTCGAGCCGTACCTTACCGTCGTGTTCGACGTCGCACACAGTTATCGCCTCGACGTGTGCCCTCAACTCGGACTCCTTCTCGAAATCATTCTCGGTGAGGCTCTCTCCAGGGATCAGTTCGACGAAATTCGACAAGTACGAGTGCACGATGGCTTTGATGTTTTCTTTACTCGCTCGGCTCTCGTTTTTTTGAACCACTTCGATGTGAAGGGGCAGTTTCGAAGATAAATCCATGTCCTTTAGTTTCAATATTCGACTTACTGATGGAATATTAAATGCTGCATGCAAAAACAATCTTTATTTATTACTAGACATCTTCAGAAAAACTTGAAAAACAAATTGTACTTCCTAATGTTTATGTATTTTCATTTTCAACGGTCGCATCAATTCTTGTTTATTCCCCCGTGCGAAGGGAAGGCAAAGAGTGTTTGCCCATACAGCGCCTTCTGTTTTATGTATTTTTTCTTCTTTCTTCAATAATATTTCTTTCTTATCTTCTTGTTTTGCTACATTTTCGATTCAGCGATTCAATTCAAAGTATTGTATGTTCAAAGCTATGGTTCAAAGTCAGTGTTTTAAGCGAAATAGGGTATTGGAGTTTTGAAAGAAATATTCAAAGAGGATATGTATAATCACTACGTTTTTAGATATTTCTCCTTTGACCATATAACTTATATCCCAGGTCGAAGCTTATAATCTCGTAAAAATTAATGCCTTTACCCCACAACGGCGAGACAGGAAATTGGTTCTCGACTCGGCCGGCCGTTAGTACGATATGGCCGAGTAGGTCTAATATAAAAATAAAAGTTTTTGGAAAGCTATTCTAAAACATTTTAATTGATAAAGCCTTCATAAAGCACAATAAAAAATCTACGATGAAATTGGGCAACAAGAACAGGCGACGACGCGCAGACCCCAGCTCCCCTCAGAAGGTATATAGGTCGCGCGGTGAATCATGACCTGCTATACTTTAGATTCAAATGCCCGAATTAATTAATCATAAAGTTTTGTCTTAAGAATGCAAGAACAATCATGTACGCGTGTCTTACGCATGTACAATCATACTTTACCCTCGTTTATTATTTTGCCTAATTCGAAAAACATTCCTTTAAATTTTGTGTTACTTCAAAATAGTATTTTGACCTTTCGAAGTTATATCCAACCCCACGTTTTTGACGCACACCTATGAGTAACGCAGTTTTCACCCATTTGCAAGTTGTATTCTAACAAAATACTAATTTTGTTAAGGGAACACTATAACCGAAAGAATGAAATTTCTAGATGCCAAGACAAACCTACTACTAGGTGTCCTGGCATTTTTTTAACTCATTAATTGTAAGAAATTGTATATATCCTTTTAATAAATAAAATATATACCTATATTACCATAACGCCATACAGACTTGACTGTTGAGTGTTTATGGGAAAAAGTGTCAAAGTGCGACGCGCTTATTTTTTAATATTTAAGGTATTTAATAGTACATTGTTACCCTAGGTATGAAAGTCACGAACTCCCTCGAACTATTAGCGCCCTCGCTACGCTCGGGCGCCAAACTCCGTCTCGGGACTCAATGAGTCTTTTACCCGAGGTAAACACTGTGCTTTTCATTACAAATAATACATAACATTCTCAATAATAACGAGAGTGAATGAGAGACGTCTGGCAGTATGCATGAGCCGTGTGAAGCCATAATCGTTATTCTTTGGTGTTACCTAAAGCAAGGAGGTTAGGTTTTTGAAGTTCCTAATGCGTAATGATACTGATACTTTTTTTTCTCTCTTTTATTATGGCTTCGCACGTGTGCATTTAGCCAGTGTCAAGTTATATTTTGCATCAAATTATGACCCGATTTTTCATAAATCGGGCCTTAAGTGTTTCAATACAGTCAAAGTCGTCATAGTCCGTCAAGTCAGGGGCTATAGTAAAGCGGTGGCAAGTTTATCATAACCTTAATAGGAGATTTGGAGGCAACGAGAAAACTGCATGTTTGACACTGATTTTTACTTTCACTACACTTGTGCACTTTCACAGAACTAAATTGAATAACATTCCACCAGAATTATACAATTCAACTCGGGTTACATCTAAGTTTCATGAAAATAAAACTGCAGCACGACATGTTGTTAACTCGTTCCCGCCAAAACTCGATACTGATACTGGCTACAAGCACATTGCACAAGTCGCGCGAAGCTATAATTTAACATGACAGCTGTCAGTGTAAGCGATTTTCCCTAGGGCTGAAAGATTTTCTTTCTACACGCTCTTCAGGCATCTTTAGACCTACTTTCGGAGTATGAGTAATGAAAAAGGTATTTTTTTGTAAATAAGTACATATATTTACGTTACACAGATGCCTATAAATTATAAGTCGTGGCCGTCGGACGCGTCCAAACAATTCTCCCCAGCTTTACTGACAAAATATTTTTAGCCCGTGTTTAAAAAAAATGTGAGCCGTCACGGGACGCCTGGCAGATGTGAAACATCGACATTATTTTGTAAACCCCTACACACTACTGCATATAGACTGTATATATATATCAGGAGCGATGGGAGGGTCAGTTGCTCACATCATCGCTCTCTGTTCCGCACACATGTCTTTAGCCACTCTTTGTCCCGCTCCCGCACGTCTATAGGTCGTCTAAGTACTGTCGCGCACATAAAATTTTACCATCACACCGGTTAACATTGCAGCCGCACAGCTAACTTAATACCCAGACTGAAAATACAACTTTAGACAGAAAAATTGGTTATCATTGGTGCAGGCATGGTGCAGGCATAGAAATCCATGTTCGTACCTTTGTTCAGTAAATGTGCAGGATAGTATTAGCTCCGTAGTTTAAAGTTCGAGCCAAAGACAATAGAAAAAAAGATATGACAGAAATCTGACAGTTTAAAGTGACAGTGACAGAATACAACTGTAACAAGTACTGAAATCAAGTAAGATCTTTCCAATTTTCCTACTTGATCTATTTTATTAAAAATGGAGGTGCAATGGTTAGCTACTCAATCTCAAATCACACAAGCCATTGTCGCACTTGGTTTTAACTTCAAGAAGGATGGGGCCGATCGCAAAACTTCGGACTATCTCAAAAGAAGATTGGACACTCTAAACTCTTACTGGAAGGAATTCCAAAATAATCATGATCAATTATTGTGCAAATCTCTCGATCAGTCTCATTCTTATTTCACTTCTAACCAGTATGAAAAACGTTACAATCATAATGAAAATGTTATATCAATGATAGGGAAATACAAGTGGCGGATAATAGTAATGGTAGTAATATTATATATAGGAATGTTTTTCTGGTTGGGCAAAATAATAAACGGTATGTAAACAACGTATGACGATTTAACTGTAATAATTCTGTGCGCGATTGTACATGTGCAAGCCATTCCCACCAATTTCCGCCGGCGGCCATCATTCGCTAGCCGGGCTATAGCAAGCATGAAGCAAGTCATGGCATACTCGGTAAATAAATACATTAAATTAAAATACATGAACCGAGAGAGACATTTTTTCAGCAGGCCGATTCACAAACCTTCGGAAGGCTACATACCGAAACGTATAAAACTGAAAAGACAAAGTGACAATTATAATACGTCAAATGTCGCGGGAGTGAAAGAACAGCCAATTTTTTTTTCGGTTCGGTAGCCTTCCGACGGTTTGTGAATCAGGGGGCAGGTCTTTGTTGAAACCACATTAAAATAAAAGTAAAAGGTGATTTCTCGGCTTCGACCATACAACTTTCTCGTACAACAAGACTTTGGCTGTATGCAAAGTCGTTTGAAACCATAATAATTATAAAAAAACCAGTTGACAGTGACTCTGACGGTTGATAATTGTTTTTCATTGGTTGGGGTTGAACTGGGTTGAAGTTTATCGATTCCGTAATAATAGTATTCTCTTTGCCGTAATATTTAATATCCTTTTGTCTATTTGAGTATTCTATTATCGCCTAGTGAATTTAATATATATATTTTTTTAATGTGGAGTGCTTTCGGAACAAATAACAGATCGTTAGGTAAGATTAGCGTGCGTAAATCGACGTCTTCGTTGGGGCGGGTTGTAGGCGAGGGCGTGAAGTGGAGTATGCAGCAGCAGGTGCACCGCTAGCGCCCCGTCCGCGAGTGATGGCGGCCGACACGGCCGTGGCGGCGTCCGCCTCGCCGGAGGAGACGCTCGAATCGCTGCTGCGCGAGGTCGAGGCGCTCAAGCAGAAGCTGGAGGAGGAGCGCCAGAAACTGAACGACGTGTCCTGTGAGTTACTCTATCTATCTATCTACCTAAGTACTGTAGTACCTAGTTATTGGTATATGTGTGTGACGATGTGTGGGGTGTGTGTGTGCAGTGACGAGCGTTGCGGAGCGGTTGGAACCGATCACGTTCCCGAACCTGAAGCTGCGGCGTGTGTTGAAGGGACACCAAGCCAAGGTGCTCTGTTCCGACTGGTCACCTGACAAACGACACATCGTCTCCTCATCGCAGGTACTCTACTACATCTACATCATGAAGTTGGTACCGAATGTTGTTTTCTTTAAATAACGCTCTTCATAGCTAGAGCAGTTCCAAGGACTTCCCTTAGTGAGCACCCTGTATAATTTGTAGGATGGCAAGGTGATAGTGTGGGACGCGTTCACTGCAACCAAGGAGACGACGATTGCG
The DNA here is from genome assembly GCA_951213275.1 of Idaea straminata. Taxonomy (NCBI): domain Eukaryota; kingdom Metazoa; phylum Arthropoda; class Insecta; order Lepidoptera; family Geometridae; genus Idaea; species Idaea straminata. Next base: position 13,333,866 of record OX577863.1, on the reverse strand, counting down.
ATGCCGAGCACGTGGGTGATGGCGTGCGCGTACGCTCCCAGCGGGACGCTCGTAGCCGCCGGGTGAGTGGTACTGTGTCGCTGCGTGTAGTGTACGTACGTTCAGTGTAGTGACAGTTGTGTACTTGCAGGGGACTGGACAACAAGGTGACGGTGTTCCCGCTGGGAGCGAGTGGAGGCGGGGAGGGCGAGGAGGGCGGGGCGGCGGGCGCTCGCAAGCGGACCGTCGCCACTCACACCTCGTACATGTCGTGCTGCGTGTTCCCGAACACGGACCGGCAACTGCTCACCGGCTCGGGGGACGGCACATGCGCGCTATGGGACGTCGAGTCGGGAGCGTTGCTGCAGAGCTTCCACGCGCACGCCGCGGACGTGATGGCGCTCGACCTCGCGCCATGCGACATGGGTGACACGTTCGTATCGGGAGCTTGCGACCGCTGCGCCCTCGTGTGGGACATGCGCACCGGGCAGCCGGTGCACGCGTTCGACGCGCACGACTCGGACGTAAACGCGGTCCGGTTTCACCCGGGGGGCGACTCGCTTGCTACCGGCGCGGACGACGCCTGCTGCCGGCTGTGGGACCTGCGAGCCGACCGCGAGGTGGCGCGCTACCATCGGGAGTCGCTCCTGTTCGCAGCCAACTCGGTCGAGTGGTCGCTCTCCGGGCGGCTGCTGTTCGCCGGTTACAGCGACTACACGGCGTGCGCGTGGGACGCGCTGCGCGCGACGCGGGTTTGCGTCCTCTGCGGGCACGAGCACCGCGTGGCGCGCGTGCAGCGCTCCCCGGACGGCACCGCGCTGGCCACCGCCTCCTGGGATGCCACGCTGCGGGTACGTATCGCACCAACACACTCCCCACCCCACACAACACACACATTCATACTCTCTCCGTGTGTTACAGATCTGGGCGTGAGCCGTCCGGCGCCATCTCGTCTCACCTCGTCCGATCAGTGCAATACAATAATGGTAGATCCCGCGGTACCTGCGTTGACACGACCGGCGGCGGCGGCGCGGCGGCGGAGCACGACGCACGCTATAGTTCCGTGCCTCGTGCCACACGCGCCCCGCCGCCCCGCCGCCCCGCCGCCCGGGGCACGGAGCTCGCTAATTCCAAAGAAATAGATGTATATTGTTGTAGGAAATATTTTATTATCTTAACATTATGTACCTCCTATCCTCGTGTAATGAGTAATGTCAGAAGTATATAGTTAGGTACCTACTTACTGGTGCAGTGGAGTGGAGGTGTTGCATCTGTTTATGTTAGTTGATTCCTGCACTATACCCTTTCCAATCGTTTATTTAACTTTTGACAGCTCCAATACTTACTCAAATAGTGATACCCTGACCCGTTACCGATTCGATTTCTTTTATCGATCCATTTTATTCATGAAGAAGTTTTAATCGATTTGACACACTCATTATTTTGTAGTTGTTCCTTACAAGTAGGTACCGCAGTTCATTCACATGCTTTTTATTAGAACCAACTACAGTAAGTCCAAACGATTACTTTAGATTCAATAATTTGCAAGGAATATATTCGATCCCATTACTAGGTACGAGTACGATGGACCCGTTTTCATTACGCAAATTAATTATGCATTAAAACCGAGACATTTAGGGCATTTTAATGCAAAATAATAAAGGTTTTTACGTGATTTGATATAAAATATAATCACAATTAAATAGTATGTTTTATAAATATAATCGATAATCGATTTATTTCAAAACCGTTTTTAGTCTGTGGTCATTAATGACACATCTCTTAAGTGGGCGGAGCCCGTCCATGAAGTACAGTTTTACCTGTAGTACATTGTATCAAAAATTATTACGAAACTTTATGTGCGTGATCTGTCAAAAGTTAAATAAACGATTGGAAACACTATAGAGTAGGTTAGATATATAGATGGGGGCCGGTGGGGTCGGTGGGGCCGGTGGGGCAGGGGAACGGGCGGGATACAGTGGAACCTCAGCGCGGATATTATAGCCACCATAATTTTGATTGTGCAACTTTTATGTTTTTTTCTTACCTCGCCCCGGAATACATAAAAATTTCATTAAAATCGTTGAAGTCGTTTCCGAGATCCTGATTACACAATATATACAGAGTGTCCCGTAATGAATGTATAAGCGGACGGCAGATAATTATTTTTATGACACATCGAAAGTTTTTTTAAACTAAGATTTAACTCAAACTTCACGATTTTTTAATTTTTAACCCGAACTTAAACCTTCCCCAGTGTAAAAAAAAGTATGGTCACTCTAGTGCCAAAAATTGTTAATTCTGCATTCGATAGCACATTTATCCTGGAATACTATCCGAAAAACAGATTGGAATAATTCCTTCATTTGCAGTTTTGGCATCAAAAAACATAGTAGAAAGGAGAGAAATTTTGAAAATGGCAATTATATTGGAGACCGACAGACTTTCATAGAGCACTTTTATTATATTGGAGACCGACAGACTTTCATAGAGCACTTTTATTATATTGGAGACCGACAGACTTTCATAGAGCACTTTTATTATATTGGAGACCGACAGACTTTCATAGAGCACTTTTATTATATTGGAGACCGACAGACTTTCATAGAGCACTTTTATTATATTGGAGACCGACAGACTTTCATAGAGCACTTTTATTATATTGGAGACCGACAGACTTTCATAGAGCACTTTTATTATATTGGAGACCGACAGACTTTCATAGAGCACTTTTATTATATTGGAGACCGACAGACTTTCATAGAGCACTTTTATTATATTGGAGACCGACAGACTTTCATAGAGCACTTTTATTATATTGGAGACCGACAGACTTTCATAGAGCACTTTTATTATATTGGAGACCGACAGACTTTCATAGAGCACTTTTATTATATTGGAGACCGACAGACTTTCATAGAGCACTTTTATTATATTGGAGACCGACAGACTTTCATAGAGCACTTTTATTTATCTGAACCGCCACAGGGTCCTCTATCCGTAGGTGCCCGTTTATCCGTTCATTACGGGACACCCTGTACCTATACAAGAATTGCTCAATTGATTGGATTGAAATGCTTCTAACATTAGAGATAAAGGTTTACAATGTATGCATTTAGGGGAAAGACGTACTTACTTTCCGACTAGGGGATATTTTTGGATAAAATATTTTCGAATCAGCTCCGAGCTACTTATATATAAATGTTGTTAGGGGGTGCTTCCCTTAGTAATTACATTTGATTTGCTAAGAAAGTACGTAATCTCGTAGCTAGAGCTAGGAACGACCGCGTACTCTAGTAGTCTGGAAATGGTTGAGATTATCTGCACTACACTACACTTGCACCAAGTGCAAATATACCGTCTACCTACTAGGTAGCAGTCAGCAGCTGCTCTGTAGATAGACCTAGCTACCTATAGAGGTACTTGTACTTTAATATCCACACATAACTTATGATTGTAAGTGTATATATACGTCAAGTTCTATGATTTGATTTGATTTACATTATTATAATTTAAATTACTTTTGTACTTAATTGTAATGTTATATATATATTGTAATGATATATTATGACCCCGGGCTCCCGAGAGGGATGCAACCGGAAACATCGCTCGGATGATGATGATTGTAACTTAGGATAGTGGTTAAAAAAAGGAAAAAAACATAAAAAAAGGATTTTTAATTGATTGTAAATATAATATGTCCATCGCTCGCGACGCCCGGCGCCCCCTCGTCTGGTCCCCACGCTCCACGGTCTGATGGTCCTGTACGTATGTATGTAGGTATGTAGGTACGGTAGGTAGGTACGTACGTATATGTATGTAACATTTGTGATTAGATCAGCACTCGCTCGCTCGGTATTATATTATATAGTATCTAGACTCTAGACACGTTCTAATAATTCAATAAACCTAAATGTTGATCACTTGTTTCAATTCACCGACATCACTCTTCCAACTAATTTCAGGGAAAACTAACAGTCGCAATTAATTATCCTATCTCTATTTTACTTCCGTAGGTGGCCGATATCTCTTTTTTCAATAAATGGCTGCGGTCCGATTTGAGTTAGCGAACTAAAACTGGTTTTCATAGAATGTATTCTTTAATAAACTGATTTTGGACCACACAGCATTAATGACAAAAATTATATTCACGACTGATACGAAAGGATTATCTTTCGATGTGATGAGAAGAGAAGAGACGCATGTGACTAGAAGAGTGATGAGTATGAATGTAGAAAGGTGGAGAGGAAGAGGTCGACTTAGAAAAGATGGATGGACTGCGTGAGATAACACATGAGAGAGATTAACGTGAACGATGAGATCAGAAATCATTTATTGATTGACTGTGTTTTCGGCAGTGATGTCAACCATACATCTCACTGGTTTTCGGATGTAAGGTTTACAGATATTATGTAATATAGGAAAAAATAGGTAACAACAGACATGTCTGGACCAGACGTTCATAGTTACTTTAACATTATAATAATAACATAAATAGCATACTGAGAGTAGCATATTATTAAATGATGACTAATAGGAGTGGATGGAAGAGAAAGACATGCTACGCCGACCACCAATAAATTTTGAAAAGATGAGGAATATGATAACTGATTATCTTTCGACTACTCGACTGTTAGTTATAGTATATGTACTTACGTGCCGTTTGACTACATACCTTTTTTTTGTCCTGGGGAAACCCGGTCGGGTACCATTCCGTTGTTGGGGCCAACGAAGTGGTTATGTCAGGCTCCAATCGACTAAAACCCCAGGGTGCTCCGTCTCGATACCTATTGTGGGGGCTAAGCGATGCCGCTTTCGCATTCAACAGCAGCCCCGACGGCATTTGTCCGTGAGGACCCTCCTCTTACGAGGCTTTCTCCCCTCCCCCCTTGTTGCGACACACCAGAGTACGTGGCACGTCGCAACCTCCTCGGGGACCAAGTGGATGCACGCCAGACAGCCCCATGTCTGGACGCCCATGGTCCCCTGCGATCAGTCAGATAAGTAGCCCCATCGCCAGCCACTCCGGTCGCAGAGGACAGAGAAAGCGGCAACAACATACCGACAGTCCTCTTCCTCTGCGACCCCACCGCGTCCGCCATCTAACGGTGGTGGCCCCGTCAGGGCCACGGAAGGTAGGGAAAACGGCTCACCGCAATACCGGCAACTCTCTCCCGCCGTGGCCCTTACTCCTCAGTTGTGGTGCAGCCCATGCTACACCGCAACCCGCCTCAGTCACAGTACCGCCCATACAGCACTGCGACCTACCTCTCGTACCGCTCACACCGGACTTTGCGGGGAAGTCGGTGGAGCGGTCCCTCTCGGGCTAGCCAGCTCCTCCAGCCTGGCTTGGCCCTGGTTTCCTCTTTGCTTCACCGTGGTTGGCAAGGTCACGGTTACTAAGCCCCCCCGCCACGACAAGGCGGGAACCCACGGGGGCGTTGACTACATACCTACTTTGACTTTTTTATTAAAAAAAAGAAAGTAGTTAATACGTAGTTATTTTGGTCATACAATACAAGAGTTAGTATGATCGCAAGGCAACGCCGCCGGTTTTCACTTCATTTAAATTAGTTTTATGATGATCAAAGTGAGCAAGGGAAATTCTGACTAAATCATCCTCCATGCACATGCACAAGTCCCTCGAAGCCATTAATAGAAAAAAAAGTAAATTTGACAAGTTTGATTTGACGTTCTACTACTTGTTCCGCCATGTTTTTCTCATTGTAATAATTTCGTCGTCCTCCATTCGTTCATCGTCGTTCTACGAATTCGATCGAAGAACATTATTTGATTAGGTTTATCTAAATGTTCAACATTTAATTAGAGTATAATTTGTGAATAAGTCCCGGTGTATCAGTAAACATGCGGCTGTTGGTGGTGTCACTGAATCTGCTATTTATAGCACTCGTTGTTCCCTCGTACGCACAAAGTGAGTAAACCATATTTATTCTAAACTAATCTATTTTTGATCGTTTTGAGTAGAGTCGGTACATCCAGTTTCTGTCTATAATATATCGTAGGTGACCACAACCACATAGATAGTAGAGTCTACCTTACCTTGAGGAAACTCGGTCGATATTAGAGTTAATGCAGAGACTATGACGTCATCGAACATTATGATAAACCTCAATAGATGAGACGTTACCCACATTGTGAGGTCATCATCATACACGTTAAATATTCGTAGATTGTCAGCTAGAGGTGTACCTACCATGGATTACATGGATAGGGTAGTCAAGTCAGGTCTAGGGAACGCTCGGGTGTATGTGTGGTAACACCAATCAATATCTGACAAATACCATCAATATCTCCTCTGATTAGATTTACACACAGATAATACATATTCTTACCTTCAGAATATTGTAATCATGTTTTATATAGGTATCAAGGTGTCCTTAATTCAAGCTGTTTATTGTAAGTATTAGGTAATGTGATATGTCCTTACAATTATAGATACAGTTAGTTTGAACAAAGTAAATAATATACAGTGAGTGTGTGATGATACTGATGATGGATGACTTGTATAGATATAGATAGATAGATAGATGGGTACCTAAGTAAGATGATGCCATTACATGTAACATAGTACATATATTGTGAACGACAAACAAAGATAATGTACTTAGATGTAGAGAGGAGGAAGGTGGCTTAGGGTTGTAATATTATGTTATTTGTATTAGATAGAGAGAGAGAGATAGTGATATATAATGATAACAACTTGTTTGTCAAATTATCTACTAATTATAGTAGGTAGGTACGACTACTAGTGTTTCGCCCCGACTCAGCTCAGATAGATACTATACTATGTTTTTGTCATTTTGGCAATTTATATAAAACTTTAATAAATTATCCAGTGAATGAAATGTTCCTCATGGATCAGTCCGTCCATTGGTGAACATAAGTCGTATAGACAGACAGACAAAGCTATATACTATGTACCTACTCGTATGGTACATAGTGATTGTATAGTGGCTGGGTGTCTACAGTTCACCTTCTCGTCACCGTGTTACATGTTACTGTGTATCAAACAAGATCCCCATATACCTACCATTGAGAATGTAGCCCTGTCCGTCCTTGAGTTCACTTTACATATGTTTGTTGAGAGTATAAGGAAATACCGAGCAGGTAGTATCTATATACCTACCCGATATATACGACATACACAATATACTTGGGTAAATAATGGCTTTGTTCAATGTTTAATTCATTCATAAACAACAGTAAAACAGAAGATTATATAGTTGAGTTGTTATCTGAGGCTTAGCACTACACTACACTACACTACCTATCTCAGGTACCTACTTACATTGTTTATACATATTCAAATATTCATTATAAATATTGCAGGACATTCCACACATCGCCATCTAGCCCCAAGCTATGTAACTATACTTGTGTTAGACAACTCATATACTACTCATATACCTTTCTTTTGTAAATATATACTTATAATACATAGAAACAACAGACCCCAGACAAATATCTGATGAGGCGGGAATCGAACCCGCAACCCTGTGTTTGGCAGTCCAGCATGGTGACCATAAAAATGTTCAAAATATTGTTCGTTATACCAACTGTTCAATATTATTATCCTTTTTGTTTTGATTTTTGTGTAATTCATCCTATTTTAGAGTGCTACATCCAATTTGACGACCCAGTTGGCACAATGCGCAATGGTCACAAGGGTTGCGGGTTCGTCCCCGCTGTACACAAGTATTTACGCTTAGATATTTGTCTGTGGTCTGGTTGTTTCTATGTATTATAAGTATATATTTACAAAGGAAACGTATATAAGTAGTATATGAGTTGTTTAGCATCCATAACACAAGTGTAGTTACTTAGCTCGGGGCTAGATGGCGATGTATGGAATGTCCTGTAATATTTGTTTGTTGTTGTTTGTTATCGTGATTATTGTAAGGCGTGCTTGGAGCCGAAGCCAACACTCAGAGGCCCTTTACAAACTTCCCCCTGGGGAACTCGGGACCGTGGGGTCGTTACTCCTCGTCACCTCGCCTCAAGTTGCCCGCAAGATGTTTAATTCAGTCACAGACTATACAAAGTGCTAGGTAGAAAAATATAAGTGAACCAACAAATGCAAGACAATGAACGTGGCGGGAGCACCCCGTAGCCTCGGTATCGCCCTCATTAGGAACCAAGTAATTAGAGTATTCAGGTCATTTATACTAAACGAGGTCAATTGCTTTGTAAGTACAATATGTTAGTCACTTGTTACTGTCCATTCGATATGATGCGGGGGACGTTTGTTTATTTCATAAGTTATTTGATACTTTCTTAGAGGATAGGGTTTCTGTAGTATCGTAACATTATCGGAGTGAAGCGACGCGTCATGAGACGTGACGTGTGTGTGGCGCAGAGACGGCGCAGGCGCAGGCGGAGGTGGTAGTGCGGGAGGGCGAGCCGCTGCGCGTCGAGTGCGTGCTGCGCGTCGAGCAGCGCGTCGAGTGGCGCGTGGAGGGGGGCGGAGCGCCCGCGCCGGAGCTGCGGGCCGCGGAGGCTCCGGCGGCGGCGGGCGGCGGCGTGCGGGCCGTGCTCGCCGCGCCCGCCGCGCGCCTCCACCACGCCGGCGTGTACACGTGCGCGCGCGACGCGCCCGCGGTGCGCGTGCTCGTGCTGCCGGCGGCGGCGCGCGCCCGCGCAGGCCTCGCCCACGCCCCGCACGGTACACCGCCTCCGCTTTGTTGCGCTCTGCTCTCTCGCTCTCTCGCTCTCTCCCTCACTCCCTCTAGCCTCTGTAGTAGCCGTAGTAGCTCTGCGTCTTCGCTTCGAACGATATCTCCGCCGATGTCGTGCCGTTTGAAATATATTCTGGATTATATACACTATGCTTTACATTGTGGAGTACATAGATGGCGGACATTTGTGTATATTTCAGGCGAAATGGCAATTTTAAGTAGATCTAATACTAAAATGGTTGTCGTAATAGTTGATGATGTTGTACCTGTTGTAGGTTGTATTGTATAGTAGGTAGAGGAGCACATGGGTGGAGCCGGCGGGAGGGGGCGGACGGGGGGGGGGCGTACGTAGGTTTAAGAAAGGGTGGCCGTCGCGTCGGGCACCTTCCATCTCATGTTCTCATCTCATGTATAACACGACGACGCGGACGATCAATGTACTCTATAGTATATATAGTATAGTGTAGTGTAGTATGGTAGATGTAGTATGTAATGCTTGTACTTACTTATGTGTCTGGCTTACAGTACTTCCCCCCCTCCCCTCCCCTCTAGGGTCGGTACATACGGCGCGGACGCGGCCGGTGTACTTGGATGGGAGGGAGGGCAACAGATCAAGTAGACTGAACACTACTCATCCTTCCCCTCTTCAAGAAGGTGACGTACATGAAGACCAGCCCCCCCCCCCCCCCCCCCGGTGCATCCAATGATCGACCCGAGCGTCCCGTGCCCTAGCTCGGGCCCGCCCCCCGCACCAAGTTACAATACTGTTAGCGTAAAATGCTGAAAAAAATTCATCATCGTATATCGATCGATCGCGTTGCTGATGAAGACAAATTCCTGAAAGCAAATCCAGGAGCCGAGGGTGAACGTTTAACTCCCCCCCCCTCCCCCCCTTCCCAGTTACTGCATGTAGTAGATCCTCAGGTAGAGTGTAGACACGTACGTACGTACAATGTACATAGATAGCACAGCTCAGTAGATACAGTATATCTCTCTGTCGTAGATCGTTGCGATTGTATCCTAGAACAAATATACGTCTCGTTATGTGTAAATGTTGCGGTATTATTATCTAATGTTATCATCGACTACCTCGTCTACCTACTCTACTCACCTACCTGTGTCTTTACAACTAGGTTGGGGTGGTTGCCTTACCTCTACTCACTTACTTACAAGTGTTGCCGCTCTCAGCTCTAACTTAAACTGATACATAACTAATGCGAAAGTAATCGAGAGCGTGTAAGGTAGTGTAAGGTACGATGGCAGAGTATCGATACACGAGTGTCGTGTTGCAGGCGTGGAGACGTCGACCCCGACGGTGGCAGTGACAATGGCCGGGGCCGCAGCGACGGAGGAGGACGACACGACGTACACACCGTACCGGTACGACGTCGGCTACGCCATCGTACTCAACTGCTCCGACTCCGACGCTCCGCCCGGCATCACCTACACATGGTACCTATACCCCTATATACTATATAATATATAGATACATAGATAATGTATATACATCACGGTCAACTATTTACATGGTCCTTCACGGCTATATCCTAAACTATAAGAGATAGCGAAAAATGCTGAAAGGAGTTGCCTGTCCGACTTTGACAAACTCTAAAACTGCAAATTTAATGTTTTTTATCATTACCAAAAGTCGAACCTGTTGATTTTGCAAAAAAATAATTACCTAAGTATATTTTTATACCAATAGATAGTGTCGCTGATATAAATCAATTTTTGGGAACAAACATAGTATGGTAAATCATGGCATAGTATGGTATTTTAGGTTATTCTTTGTTTGTGTGTTTTTCTGTCATGAATAAAGTTATTTCTATTCGATTCTAAATCAAAGAAATTAGCTCCTATTTATTTATTTATTTTATTTTATTCGGAAAACATACAGTGATCTATAACTAAGTAACAAAAAAAATTAACAACTATACACCATTTACACGTTTTCGCACATAATCTCTAAGGAACTTGCTTCTCCAAAGCCTAAAAAATGTTAATAAAAATAATTAATAAACTACAGCAATAAAATAAGAAACAAAAAACAATATTACTATTATAAACTATTGGTAGTTTTCTACAATTTTCATCTTTCCATCTCCGGTACTTTTCATCTTTCTATCTCCGGTACTTTTCATCTTTCCATCTCCGGTACTTTTCATCTTTCCATCTCCGGTACTTTTCCATAAATCTAATGATACTGTTTTAGTTTTTGTCAAAATCCGGAAATTCCTTTGAGCACTGTAACCCTGTGAGCAGTGGTCTAGTCTGTAGTTCTAGTCTAGTCTAGTCTAGTCTGGTCTAGTCTGTAACTAAGTTCACGTTGAATACGTTCGTAGGAGCAAGAACGGGACCTTAATAGAGAAGATCGAGGAGCTGAAGGAGAGGTACGAGATGCTGGAGGGGGGGGCGGTGCTGCGCGTGAAGCCCCGGACCAACGAGAACGACTTCGGGGACTACAAGTGTATAGTGGGGGAGCAGACGGCGAGCGCGTGGCGCGTCCACGGCGTGCCCTCCGCCAGGATGACCGCCAACGTGAACGTCGTCGAGGGGCAGAAGTTGAAGCTGACGTGCAAGCTGATCGGCAAGCCGTACCCGCCGGTGCAGTGGCTGTACGCGGTCGCGGACTCGGCCAACGAGACCAAGGAGCCGGTCGAGGCGAGGCTGAAGGACCGCGTCAAGCTGCTCGACGACAAGGAGACGGGAGTACCGAACGGGATCCTAGAGATACAGAGTGCGGAGCGCTCGGACGCCGGGAACTACACGTGCGCGCCGCCCGGCGGTAACGCCGCCCACACCGTGCTGCGCGTCAAGGGCATGTACGACGCGCTCTGGCCCTTCCTCGGCATCTGCGCCGAGGTGTTCATCCTGTGCGCCATCATCCTCGTCTACGAGAAGCGCCGCACCAAGCCGGAGCTGGACGACTCGGACACCGACAACCACGACCAGTGAGTGTCTCCCGTTCCGTCGCCGACACCACCTTCCACCATCCACCATCCTAGCTCAACAACTCACGGCTCGTTGTCTGTTGCAGGAAGAAGTCGTAGACGGTCGACTCGTCCCCCCCACCCCCCCTCGTCCCACGCACGTCCGGTCCGACCGAGCGACACGTCCCACCGGTCCGACCGCGACATCGCGACACCGTACACCGTACACTACATGTATATTTTCTTTGTATTTTATTATTTCCGAATTCCTAGAGTAGCGCAGTAGCGCAGTAGCGGGGCGAGTGCGCCTTTACTTTCTTTTTGTACATTTTTATTTTTCGAGTGGTCTAAGTATAGGTAGGTACTTACTAATATGTTATATAATATTTTGTTATTTTCTTGAGCGGTCTTATACTGTGTTATGTATTACTTATGTACATTTTAAGAATAACTATAATAATGTAGATTAGACGGATACTGCCACGCGTTGCACGTTGCACGTTGCACGCGGTCGATGCTTCTTACAGTTCGGTATACAACATACCCTACGCCGACGTTATCTATATCGGTTGTTTATAATAAATGTTATGTATGTACATACCAAATAAATTATTATTAAGTTACATTAAAATGATGTTTTATTGAAGTAACAACTGAGCGCGAGCAGCAGTAGCAGCAGTAGCAGCAGGAGCAGCAGTTGTACATGTTTAGGCAATAGAAACAATATTGTTAGTAGTGGATCGGTAGACTGTACGTGAATACAGTATTATCGTCGTGTTGTACTGTACCTGCTGTACCTGGTTGCTACGTTGTTCGCAATAATACGTGAATTACCTCGAGCTTACATCGAATACACGAATAACTCGCAACCTTGCTGCTTGACAATGACAACATCCCGCCGAGTCGAGCTCCGCGACGGAACTTTACTCCTCCATTTGCTATAACGTATATTCGACTGCGACTGATAAATATAACTAAGGTGAGATCCTGGCTCGGTGAGTGCGTCTCAACAACTCGTGCAAATTTGTCGCCAGAGTCTAGATCGGCGGGAAGGTACCTTCCCGCCGATCTAACTAGTGTGTCCAACGGGAATAAATTTCTCCGTTCGCTGCAACAAACCGCAACGGTGATGACTTTTACAACACGATTATTTCACTAAATATTCCAAGTCATCCTACCAATCGGAGGATAGAGATTATAATGTATAGATTACAAATAAATCTCAAAATAAAACTAGTTTAGCAGAGATTGAGTCAACGAGACGAGTAGCAACATTACATATGGCAGATCGAGTCGGGACTACTATAAGCAGACTGAGTCAATGTTAGGGTACACTTCGGCTGAGAGGTGTCGCGACGTCTAGACTTACTTTTTGTAAAAATGTCATGTAAACTGGTACATTGTTTCAACGTGTACAAGATATGTTGTCAAATAGACAGACGCGACTGTGGGTGGCGAGGCGGGTCGGGTGACGGGTGACCAGCTCGTCGTCAGTACAATACAATATATTCATGTAATATAAAACAACACATAACAATATTACATCAATTTTATTTCAAAAAGTATATTTTCAAAAAGCACATCTCACTTACACAGTTTGTTTGGACAACAGAACATGATTTATGTTATTTTGACTTATTTAACAATAGTAACTTAGTCCAATCATAACTACACCTACTATAATACAGGATTGTCTATCTGTCTGTCTGTACGTCTGTACCTCCTACCTACCGCCTCTACCTAGGTACCTATCTATCTCACACGAACATATCTTATAGGTACCAAGGTAGGTAGGTATACAATAAACTTATACAATAAACTATAACGTAAGTAAATATCATCCAAACCTGAGCAAAATGTATATCAAATAAATAGGTAACAAACGACAGTAGGTAGCTGCGGGGGGGCCGCGGGGGGGGGGGCGAGGGGGATATGTATCTCTTATATATACGTGTATATATATATCACTGCCTAGGTGAGTAAGTATATAGCGACACACACTACAACATTCAATAAACATCTAGTAATAATATAGTCGAAAAATAACAGTTTTGTGACACGAGTGAGGTACGCGGGGGGGGGGGGCGCTACCGGCTCCCACCGTAGTAGGTATATGATCTCGCCGCATCGAAACATCGACGTAAACTCTTATCTAAAGTAGAGTAGCGCGAGGTTACGCGGCGTCGGCGTCCCGCTTGCCGCGACCCCGGCCCCGCGCGTCGTCCACGTGGGGCGCGTGGGTCGCGGGGGGCAGCAGGTCCGAGTCCCCGGCGCGGCGGATGCGCGCGTGCGTGTCGTCCCGCAGCGCGTACAGCGCGCGCTGGATCGCCTCGGTGACGGCGGCCCGCGTCGCCTCCTCGCCGGCGCGCCTCGCCCGCAGCTCGGCGAGCAGCGAGGAGAGCTGCACCGGCTCGCCGACCGCGAGGTACACCCGCTTCCTGAATCGCAGCGTGTACGGCTCGGTGTTGGGCAGCACGCGGTCCATGCCCTCGTGCCAGACGGGCAGCACGAGGGGCGCGCGCTCCGTCTCCGCCACCAGCCTCCCGACGCCCCACTTGAACCGGAGCGGTTCCTTCTCGATGTTGACGCGTCCCTCGGGGAAGACGTGGACCCAGTCGCCCCGCGCGAGCCGCTCGAGACAGAAGTCGATGGCGGGCTGGTGCACGCCGGCGCCGCGCACGACCGGCACGCACCTGCCGAGCGCGAAGAAGGCCGCGTGCAACGCGCGCGTGAAGCATATGTCGTGCGCGGCGAGGGACCACCGCATGCGCCACGCCCGCACCAGCGTCCCGCTAGAGAGCACCCCCCACAGGCCGGGGTCGTCGAAGCACGAGTGGTGGTTGGAGACGGTGATGAGCGGGACCCCCTCGCCCCGCGACGACACCGCGCGCTCCAACCTCTCGCCGTTGTACACTGTTGTCTTGTTCAGGAACTCTGCAATCATAGACACTTCTATTGTTACCCACTTCTACACTATAACATTTGTATTGATTACGTTGCTATAACGTTATTAGAATAAAGTTTGCACTTTGCACTGCTGCATGCTGGGAGGAGTATGGATGTGGATGCTCAATGTACTGCACATTGGACAGTGGCAGCTACTAAACGAATGATACAGGGAGGTTCATTTGAGTGTGTCAGTAAGGGCAGCTCCTAGGCCTAGAACTGCTCTAGCTACGCTCTGTCTTTGATATAATTGACGTCTGCATTTATTTTTTTACAACTTGTAAGTAATGTGTGGAAATAGTTTTTCGCAATTTGCAGAGTATTTGATACTCTAACCTGTAGTTATTGGTCTTCAAGAGTGTTTTGTTACTTACTAGAAAACACATTGTTTTAATTTTTTTTTATGTTACTTTTCTCAGTAACTGTACCATATTAAAAAAATATGATTTTCCGTAAAGTCAGTTGACGGACGATCACGTAATAACGTCATAAGAAAACAATGAAAAAAATTTTTTTTTTGATGTGATAACGTTTAATAAATTGGTGGAACACAAAAAAGTGTCACGGTAATATGACCAGACGCGTCATGGTAACTTATGAAAAAGCGTATTTAATAATAATATCGCTCATCTGTGCTGGTGTTATGGTGTGACGAGTGACGAATAGAAGACTTATATAAAGAAAAAAATAAAGGAATAACAAAAAAAACAAATTTTCATCATTTTCTTATGACGTTATCACGTTAAATTATCGTCCGTAAACCGACTTTACAGAGTTACAGATAACCATTTGGTTTTTTCCTTTATATGAGTCTTCTATTTGTCACTCATCACTGTAATGTATGTGGGTATCTGAACAATTCGGTACCCAGTGGTTATAAACAGTAGCGGGCAGACCCCGCACCCTTCAGTCTCCAATATATGTCTTAAAGGTAACCCGTTGTATTATTTCTCAGTCACCATAACACAAGCCTTGTCACGCACGCATACGCGTCCAGCGTTGTATGAAACCTTACAATCTGGTCATTAATCATGTGGCAACACCGACGATAATACGTTGCCATCGTTACCTTGTCAATAACATGATGCGTACCCGGAACGGGACGCATGACGTTATCTTTTTTGTGAATGCAGGTGTTCAATAAATTTAATAATCGTCATCACGTCAAAAAAACAATGCATAAAGTAAATTTTAAAGAAAGTCACCTAAGACTGTTATCTGGAAACTAGAGCCACTCTAAGAGTTGCCCTTACTGACCCACTCAAATGAACCACCCTGTATACGACGAAAGTATAGCTGCAGATTATTTATACTTATCTAATCTCTAAAAAGATACAAGATACTGTGGATATATTTGAAATATTAAGTAGGTTGCTACGTTCCTACCTGCATACATACAATGAAATAAATAGCAATACATTGTTGTTTAATACTGAATAATGTTACCTTAAAGGTCCAAGGTCCAAGTCAATTACGCATAAATACCTAATATTTAATTAACATAAATAATTGTAAGTTTTTGATTTTTAAGTATATTTAGTTACAATATAACATATGGAGTGTGTGTGTGTGAGAGAGAGAGTGATAGGTATAAGTTGAAATAAAAAATGAATTAATATGGTATGTGGACAGACAGACAGACGGTCAATGATAGATCCATCAAAAGCTTAATTCAAACAATTTGCTAGACTTATTATAATAGCTACATAAGGAGGTGGTAGGTACATACATAGTCATTTGAATATGTTTTGTCTTCATTGTGTTAACAATATACGGATGAATGTATCCTTGGACTATATCTGCTACTGCTGTCTGCTACTGCTATCTTAGCAAATGGACTAAACTGACATCTCATTTGTATCTAAATAATGTACTTATATAATTGACGACCCAGTTGGCATCATGGTCACCATGCCGGACTGCCAAACACAGGGTTGCAGGTTCAATTCATGCCTCAGACAAGTATTTATGCTTAGATATTTGTCTATGGACTGAATTTACAAAAGAAAAGTATATAAGTTGTCTAGCAGCCATAACACAAGTGTAGTCACTTAGCTTGGGGGTAGATGGCGATGTGTGGAATGTTCTGCAATATTTATTTATAATCGACCATTAAACCATACATAATTGACAGTTTATTTGTCCAGTCTGATTGATACATATACTCTTACAATGGCCCTGAAGGCCACATATTAAAATAAAATTCACCCATTTTAATAGGCGGCCTTCAGGGCCATTTCCTAAACTACAAGAAATAGCAAACAATGTTGAAAAGAGTTGAATGCTTGATTTTGACAAAAACTACAGTCAGCTTATTGGAACAACATACAATTTTCATTGTATATTCAGTTGTGTGACCTGTGTGATGTGATGTGATTAAGTATATAGATACTTTATTATATATTAACTCTAATACACATCATATGTATTGTAATTAGTATTATAATATTGGTACATAGAATAAAATATAAATGTTTCTCATTTGTATGGAGGTAGTATTATCTAGTAGGTAGGTAGACCTGAGTCATGTGTGATGTAGGCTCAGTACGTATTGAGTGTCACTATAACAGGGCCCGCAACAAGATGGAACGCCACACCCACGGCTGTACCTACCATCATGTACTTGTTCTACATAACATTGGTAAGGTACGATATAGATAGAGACTACACTAGCCACCCCCTCCGGCTTCTCACAGTAACACACACCACACATACATGCATATATTTTGTACCTATGGAAACCAATCCATCCATTGTATTTAGTTTTGAGACACGACTCGGTTTATGATACATAAAACATAGTGATGTCACAGGTTGGTAAGTACCTATTTGAGTTGAGATTCTCTTTACCTCTATACTATAATGGGAGGTTTTAGCTACTATTGTTCAACAATAATCTAATACAAATATTAGAATGTGTATTGTTTGTGTGTATGTAAGATGTACAACAACCTGTGGTGTATTGTACTCATACCTAGTGTCGTATGCCATCCAGCTAGGTGGTGGTGACACGAATGTAAGTATGTAACCTAGTTAAGGTTGCATCAACGTTGGAACCAGTTCCACCTGCCGGGGTAGTAGGTGGGAGTAGGTGTCCAGTTGCACCTACTACCTACCTACCAAGTACACAACACGTACCTATAACGATCTTACTGAAGAGTCCGACGACAGCGACCGTGATGGAGCTCGCGCACGACCAGAGCCGCCCCGGGCTCCGCATGCGAGGGATGATCCACCCGATGTCGTACCCCATCTTACACCCGACTACCCTAACACATCACACCACACACACAGACAGACAGGTACATATCACAACTATGACGACATTATATTACTATGATAACATTCAGTAGAAAATCAATTTTTATCACTTGTAAAAAATACTAATGCGTGCAGCCTTCTTTGTGCGTGCGTGAAAAATGAATGATTTTTTTTTTTTCTTTTATTATGGCTTCGCACGTGTGCATTTAGCCAGTGTCAAGTTATATTTTGCATCAAATTATGACCCGATTTTTCATAAATCGGGCCTAAAGTGTTTCAATACAGTCAAAGTCGTCATAGTCCGTCAAGTCAGGGGTTATAGTAAAGCGGTGGCAAGTTTACCATAACCTTAATAGGAGATTTGGAGGCAACGTGAAAACTGCATGTTTGACACTGATTTTTACTTTCACTACACTTGTGCACTTTCACAGAACTAAATTGAATAACATTCCACCAGAATTATACAATTCAACTCGGGTTACATCTAAGTTTCATGAAAATAAAACTGCAGCACGACATGTTGTTAACTCGTTCCCGCCAAAACTCCAAATGAATGATTGATGGATAGATTCACTTGACATTGAAAGAAACTACATATTTGACGTTGACATTTGAGACTTTTGACAGTTAAAAACTACCGTAGAATTTTACGTTATTTTTATAAAATACAGATAAAATATGGTTTATTTTAGAGAATCACAAACCCAGAGAGAATTTCGGTCCGAGAGGGATGGAGATAAGAGTGGTGTATCCCTTTCCTACTGTATTGCCAGTCCGAAGACATTTTATTACAATAGAAATGATAGAAAATTTATATGCCTATAGCTATAGCCGAAAAATATATCACTTTTTTTAGTAGAAATCACAATATTATAAGATTTTAGAATTTTTTTAGGGATTGGTTTTATTTTTTTTACGACAATAATAAAATTGTTAAATTATAAAAAAGTTCGATTACCAATGTAGGATTTATGACCACGCAACGGCAGCCCATCGGCCATGTTGATTTGATAACCGCGGTAATTTTGAAGCGATATTTAACTATTGCCATTTTCATTTTTAATATTTTTTCCTAATAAACAGTATTATTTAATTTAACATAGGTAAAATTTGTTCCATTAACGGCAGGGAAAGCTAGTCATACCTTAATTGCGGAGTTTTTTTCTTTCAGTATGTAACTTTACCTAAAAATGTACTTTCTTAAAAATTAGGGTAAAATAAATAATGATCAAATTATGAGATCATAGAATGTAATGATATTATATATCTGATCTGAATTTACAAATTACTTAGTACAATTTTTACTAAACTAGAAAGATCCTTGTTTGAGCTCTTGAAATGCCCCGCGGTTTAACATCAATGTCTAATCCTGATACTTAGTTTAAATTATCGCATCAGTCCATTAGTTTCCGAGCCTCTGTATTAAATAAAATAAAATTAAAAACAAACATAATATTTTCTCTTAGCAGTGTACCTATTGTATACTTAGTTATAGGTCATATTTTAATAAATATTATGTACTTATAAGAGGTAACGTTTGTTTGAATGGATTAATGGATTTGGATAATTCTCTAAAAAACTACATAATTAGGTAATTCCCTGGGGCCCATTTTGTAGATAGCTCGGACAGCTATTTTTGCAATACCTATAAAGATAGTAGTATAAATAAATAAATAATTTATCTGCAGTACCCACACCTCCACAGCTTGTCGCTGATTTAGATTACACCATCTGTCGAAACTAGCTATTTCAAAGAAAATAAATAAGATCTAAAACTTCACTTAAAGCTTATATGGTTATGTAGCTGTGCATGTATTTCATCTGCAGAAAATTTAAACGTATGGTCACCCTAATGACAGAGACAAATATACCATCTCAAATATGTCTCAAATCTATCTTTCTCGGCTCGCTTATTAGCCTCTGGTGCCTCTGGTGAGCTCTGGTAAACTGTAAGCTCACCAAAGTGAGCTTTAAGTTTCTTGGTTCGTACAACTACACTTGGACTTTTTTTTAACTCGGTACTGGCTTTGCGTCCTATGCATAGAGCCAATAATGATAAATAGTCAAAACTAGGGTAAATACTTAGGGTAAATTACTGTTCGTCTAATAAAGTCAAATCATAAATCTTGGTAGACTTTTATTTTAATGAGAAATAAATAATTTCATAATATCTTTACTCGTTCTAATCCTATAAAAACAATTATTATGAATAAGCTACATATTTAAAGTATACATTATATAAATGTAGGTACCTACCTACCGACCTATACATATATCACAGAATAGATAATACTAAATGTACTTAGACGTTACATAAATATATGTCCAACGTCCACTTCGACTTCGACCACACTTAGGTACCTCTATCTTACATCCTTCACTAACTACTTCTTGTTTTACCGAAATAAGTTATTAGGTACGTAATACATACATAGTTTGGTAGGTACCTACATGTTTATATAATTATGTAGGAACTTAAGAGGAAAGTTACCCGTTCGCTTCTCCATACAAACTTACTCGACTGCATGGACTGTTTCCTCCCTGGATAATGACACTAGAGCAAATATTGTTGTTGTCTAAAACCTATAACCGCCACGACTAGAAGTGCCCCATGGCTTGAATTTTTTTCATTTTCTAATTATCATAGAAAGTAAGACAGGTAACCAGGGAGGAAACAATCGACTGCGCCGGAACCCTTTCCTCATAAAAGTAACTTACAACTACTTTAGGACTAAGAGTTCCACTCTAGGTAAGTATACTGTATAAAGTATAGACTTAGGTAGGTATGTATTGAAATACATAGAATAACCTAATATCAGCACCGAATACCTGCGTAGACGCAGCCCGCGCACCGTGCGAGAGGCGGACGCGTACTTTATTTGTCCTCATTTCGTTTGGGGTTTTCCACAAAAAAAGTAAACGTCATTATCACACTGTTTCTTCTCGTGTCGTGGAGGTCAAAACCTGGCTCCGCGCTCTCCCGGGCCCGCGTCGAGGAGGTGGAAGTGGAACTCCCGGGCGTAGGGTCCCGAGGACGTCCCGTCCCTGGTGGGCGCTTTCACCACGAACAGGTTCGTATCGCCGCCGAGGGCGGACGCGGCGCGGGCTCGGTCGCCGGTGATGGTGACGCCGAGCAGCACGACGACCGTCAGCCACACCGCCGCGGCCGCCAGCCGACCGGCTCCGCGTCCGAGCGTGCACGTCGTCGTCACCGCCATCTGTCTGCGACTGATCATCTCGTCGACCCGACGTCGTATTTATCGGGCGGGATGCGTTCACCCGCACTCCGCCACCCGCCGCGGCACGCCCGCGCCGGTCTACCCCGGGTCGCGCCGCGCGCCGGCCTCCATCTATGTACTATTCCATAGGGTTCATCTCCAACAATATGTTGTTGCGGTTGTTTAGTGCAGTTGAGTAGGTGTATGCACAGCTGCACTAAACAACCGCAGCGGGGGGTGGTCGGTGCGTAGGGCGTGGTGCTGGTGCGGACCTGGCACGATCCTCGCTGGGGATTCCAGCGTGACATTATTGTGATATAGGTACCCGTATAACTAAGTAAGTACCTACTGGTGAAGTGACGTCAGGGTGACGTCAATCGTTTGGCAAATCCAGCTCGCTGCGCTGTAAGAACGACACGCGTGACCCCGATATCTCATCTGATATACTTACAAAGACGGTATATGACACACATGTACGAGGCACCTGCTGGGGTTTTCTAACGTTTTTGCTTTGTAACAGACTCAAATACATACACTGCAAGTTAAATAAAAGCGTTTAAAAAAAGGAGAACTCAATTCGTCGCGTTACATTCATATATTTTCAATGTTCACCGATAACTCGAGGGTATACCTGTATGTATAATTACTATTACACTTGTACATATATATTGAGTGCTATAACTTACTTACTTACCTATAACTACCTAGGTAGGTACACATTACTCCTATCGGACCAACGAAAAAAAGTTGTGTCGTTGCGATAGAGAAACAGTTGATCCGTTTTAGTTGGTCGGTTTAGTTTAACAGAATAGATGTTCTTGGCTTGGTTTGTAACGTCTAATGTGTAATGAATGACTAATGACCGACTGGTTTTGGTCAAACGATAAATCTAAGCTAGTTATATATTAGTCGATTATCCAGTTAGGTTATATTGGGTTAGGTTAGAATTGATTAGACATCCTCGATCTTAACTAGCTACAAACTGCGCCGTTAGGAAAGGAAACGATAACTTTACACACACACCTATTTATTCTAAGTATATTTGATCAACTCTACAACATGTCTACAACGAGGTCATCACGTATAGCGTATAGCGTATAGCGTATAGCGTATGGCTAGGTACTGAGGGGGAGAAGTGAACTGTCCAAGTAGGTGGACCAGGAGGCACGAGGCTCGGTAAAGGCCTGCGCTGGCCAACTAAAGACAGGAGCGTTGGACGACGAAAGGAAAGGCTCGTCACCGTTTATTTAGAATGTGTAATACCTAAATGATGTTGGTCGCATGCAACATATATTATTATGCACATAACCTGCTTTGGTTGCGGTCGTATATAGTATGTGGGGAATCCCGCCAGAGGCGCGCGGGCGCAGGACTTGCATACGTCGCGTCGCGTCGCGTCGGCCGGTCGTTGTATAGTATAGTACTGTATGCGTCTAGGTATGACAACACAACACAACACAACACACCCTAGGGACTGTTACGTACGCAATATAGCAACACGAATATCATGCTGAGTGGAATGACTAGGTAGGTGCCTAACTAGGTAAGCACGAGTATAACACTTTGGAAGCGAATAAGTATCGCGGGTGAAACCGCAGGGCGCAGCTACTACCTATTATATTATCCTTGCAGTCGGGTTAAAAACCCTTATGCAAAACAAAGCGTTGCGTTGCGCGTCTGCGCGTCTGTCCATCCCTCCGCAGCTGCAGCTCCGATGTGAACATATTCATATAAATGTATGTTAGTCTATAAGGTATGTATCTATGGGCCTTTGTAGCCTGAAATAAATGATTTATTATCTGTTATACGTCCTGTATCACGGGGCTATGGAGCCCCGGACATTTGGAAGGCATGCGTGGAGCAAAAGCCAACACGTAGAGGCCCTTTACAATAACAAGTTTAATAGCAAACAATGGGGTGGATTTTAAACCGGCGATTATCCCTGTCTACACTATAAAGTGCAACCAAGGACAACCTCCGGTTTGGATAAAACTATTGATAATCTACAGGACAAAACTACTGGAGCTATTGTGATGGGATGGTAGTGGACTAGATACTGGAGAACTATGGATACTATGGCACCTGCCGTAACAATGTTCAATAAACACGTAAAAATGGCAGGCGGAGACTCGCCAACTCTCAGACTGGGCCACCCTAATAAGCCGAGTAAATTACAGTAAGGGGGCAACAGGAACGTGAGTGGCTGAAGGATGGAGAGGCCTCACTGGATTTTAAGTCATCGCTGGTAGTCCGAGCGAGCGGGCCAACTCATCACTGACGTTCAGCATCCATCCTTCGAGCATTTCTGCTATAGTGGCTCCACTCTGGACGGCCGGTGAAGGCAAGCCAGAGGCGGGGGACCGCTTCCTCGTCAGGTTTCACTCCGACCAACCAACTAAGGCAAGCCGGAGATGAGGAACGGTGACTTCCCCCTGGAGAACTCGGGACCGCGGGGTCGTTACTCCCCGTCACCTCGCCTCAAGGTGCCCTGCGGGCTGATGATTTATTATTATTATTATATTATATAAATATTTCAAGGGACTATATTACTTACCTATGTGTACTATAATTACACTGGAACTTCGTAATATACATAATTATACATTTTGAGAACCATTTCATGTTTGACCCAACCCCACTGGCGGTAAATGGGAATATAGAAGAGAAATATTGTTCCCAACCAGCCTTAGTAAACTGCCACTAGAGGTCGCTGCGGCCGGTGGTGGCGCGCGGTACGTTCGTAGCAGTTTTCCTCTTGCCACTAGTTTACCGTCTTGCCGCTAGATGTCGCTAGTTGGAACGCTTTTAGAAAACTTTATATTTTTCTTAAGTTTATTTATTAGGTATATTCTTAGATGTTGATTAGGTTATTTTACAAGTTGAATAAGTTGTCTTTCGTTTACCGAGGATTTTATAATATATAGGTATCTAATGTTAGTATCTGAGTGTGAATTGTAATTTCAAATGAAGGTATCACCGACTCCGTGGCGCAACGGTAGCGCGTCTGACTCCAGATCAGAAGGTTGCGTGTTCAAATCACGTCGGGGTCACTATGCCAGTGTTTACATCACCTTTTTTTACTTCTTTGTTTCCTATTTTTTTTAATATTAAGACATTTTAGAACCGTACATTGAAGTAGTCTTCCTGTTTCTAACAAATCTGTCTATGAATATAGCGAAAACCCATTTATATAATAAATAAACAAGCATTGCAAAGTTAATAATTTGTGTGAGTCCTGTTCATCACAATCAATATGGATAGGGGACAAGTCTTTGATATACTCGTAGTCTATGGGAGAATTGGTCCCTGATTTTAAATTAGCACGGTCATTGTCGCTACCTCCTCTGTTAAAATTAAATGATGTTTTCATATTTCAGAAATATTTATATTACTTATTAATTTTTCGATAGTAAATACCGAAGTGTGACGACCCAGTTGGTACAATGGTCACCATGCCGGACTGTCAAACACAGGGTTGCGGGTTCGATTCGCGCCTCAGACAAATATTTATGCTTAGATATTTGTCTGTGGTCTGGTTGTTTCTATTTATTAAAAGTTTACAAAAGATGCGATGTGTGGCGTCCGCGCCGACACGGCGGCAGAGGTGGTAAAGCCACGGAAATAATAATTATGTATCCATCGGTTATTGTAAATGGTGTTTACAATAAATAATGTATCTATCTATCTATCTATCGGTGATGAATACATACTTATTTCCTTTTGCCACGAGACTCTGGGACCGTGTTTTTCTATTTACATGATCTCATTTAAGTGACTATTTTATTTAATAAAAGGTTATTTCGCTATGTTTTAATTATTATTTAATTATTGACGGCCTATTCCAGAAATGTTTAATTAGATCATTAAGACCAAAAATACTGCAAAGTACAAAAAAAATGGAGATGCCGGGGATCGAACCCGGGGCCTTTCACATGCAAAGCGAACGCTCTACCACTGAGCTACATCCCCGTTCTCTATAATTCTGAAATAGGTAGTTGCTTTACGCACTTGACATTTATGTATTGTATTTGAACGAAATAAGACGAATCCCCTGCTTTAGTGAGTTAGTATCGAATCGTCACTAAAATATTGTAGTAGCTCGTCTAAAACGTAACTGGGAACTCTCGTCTAACTCTTGGTGAGGTCGCCGGTCGCCGGTCGCCGGTCGCAGGTCGCAGGTCGCCGGTCGCCGGTCGCCGGTCGCCTGTCGCCGGTATGAGGTTCATAACTTAAACTGGTTGCGTCCGAATAAGTTTTAAAAATACCTCATTAGGATTTATTGGAAATTAGTTTTTAAACGGGATGAACTGAGACAATGGGATGAATCGGCAGTAAATAGTTTGAGTAGGTATGGACGACTCCCCGACGAATGCAACAATGTAAAGTAACAGTTGAATGTGTGTATAATTAGCAAGTAGGGTAGGTATGTATGTATACCTAGAGCTAATTGTCGGTTAGACAACGAGTATCGGAGTCAGTACGAGTACCTTGAATACAATAGATAGATGCGGTCGGTAATATGCGGTGGTTAGAACGTGCGTTTACAGAGGGCGCGACGAGAGCCACGCCCTCTGTGTGTTTACTTTGAAAAATATCACGCAATTATCGTATTATCTCTGTACTAGGTAACGCCGCCTGCGTTCCTCCTGGACTCGTTGGTATATTGTACCGTATGTATAGGTATGTGTTGTTACCCAGCGCGAGCGCGAGCGTTCCGAGCTGCTTTACTTTATATAGCGATATGTTACCTATTCACCCTAGGTAGTAGGTAGGTATAATCGTTACCATAAACGAACAAACAGACACGTTTCCATGGAGTTATCGAGAGGAGAGCGACGACAAACAAACGAATGTACGGTCCAAGGTCTCCGCCTTCCGTTTAATGTCCCTCATTACGGCGAGCCGTCCGTTACGTGGATGATGGGGTGGGCGTGGAGTCGCCGCAGCGGAGGTAGATATAGCGGGCGAGTTGCGGAGTCGGCGGCGGTCGGGAGCGAGACTCGGACCATGTCGCACGTCGTGCTGCTGGTGCTGGCCGTGCTCGGGCACGTCGTCGTGCGGGGTGACGTCGTCGTCATGAGGGACGTCACGCTCGGCTTCGGGGAAGCGTTGGAACAGTGCCGGGAAGAGGTAACTATACCTAGTGCACAGACAGACCTACAATATCTACGAGACACGATGGCGCGACGCGACATTGTGTGCCATCTATCTGGGAATAAGGAAGTTTCCAAATTGTAAAAGGAGCAATTGTCAGTCCGTGATCCGGCAGTCGCTTTGGCTGTAATTGTTCCTTGTGTAATATTTTACGAATGTAATGATTTGCTATAATATATTGGAACGAAGTTCCTTATCGCGCGTTGCGAAAGGGGGCTAGACGGAAAAAATTAAGACCAAAAGTTGTAACGACACTTTTTGATTTTATTACAATTCCTTCACTAATTAATAGAAAGGAACTTCGTTCCATCCGCGTTTACCTTGTAACCTCTCAAGTTTTTTTTGTTTAGTAATAAATATATGAACAAAATATTAAAACGTTAAAAAGTAAGATAATGACCGCAGTAACGAAGTGTGCGTTGCGCCCCCCCCCCCTCAGAGCCAGTTGACGGAGGAGAAGATGGAGGAGTTCTTCCACTTCTGGAGCGAGGAGTTCAAGTTCGAGCACCGCGAGCTGGGGTGCGCCATCCTCTGCATGTCGCGACACTTCAACCTCCTCACCGACTCCAGCCGCATGCACCACGACAACACTGACCACTTCATCAAGTCGTTCCCCAATGGTGAGTTCAATATTCTGTAATGAGATGCGTCCCCGTTCTGTGTGTACTCGTACCTAACATGTGTAACGTATGATGTGTTATGTCCGAGTTTAGGCGAGGTCCTCTCGAAGCAGATGGTGAGTATAATCCACGCGTGCGAGCAGAAGTGGGACGTGGAGGCGGACCACTGCGAGCGCGTGCTGCGAGTCGCCGAGTGCTTCAAGCTCGAGTGCACCTCCAGGGGGATCGCGCCTTCCATGGAGATGATGATGGCCGAGTTCATCATGGAGGCTGAACGGTGAACTCACATCTCCCAACACTGTTATACATACTTCCTACCTGAGCCTACCGCGCTACTCCGATATTTGTTATACAGTAACTTTTTTGACTCTTCTTAATAAAAATAATAGGGCTTAGAACAGTCGAAAACTTGAAAAACGAGTAAAATCTTAAAATCAATGACTCTCTGAAGATTCTCCGTGTACCTCCGTGTACCTCCGTGTACCTACCATGTAACAGCCTTCGATCCTTGATCGAGTCATAGCGAATATAGCGATAGAACCGAAGGAAAAACCCGTGATTGTTGTAGTCGGTAGTTCTTTATCAATAACTCTGAGATATTTTGTAAGTAAACAGATAGTTAACTAAGTATACGTGTTATGTAATGATTCATCTCATCTCATGACACAACAGTTCTAGTTCAGGTGGGCAGTAGGCAGTAGGCAGTAGGTAAGTAACGACTCCGCGTGGTACATGGACTTTATGTTTTAGGGTTTCAGGGCAAACTATGAATATATGTATATTGTACGTACAATACAATCTAATGTGTTTTAATTTACAAAATAATCATAACTTAAAAACTGGATTACGACGAGTATCGTGTCGTTCATATTACTCGAATCGAATCCCACGCGTAGTAGAATGTGCTTTTAATACACTATTTTTTATTTATAGTGGACGTAGTAATTGCGCGCACCTAAATCTTGATGCAAAAGGAATTGGATCCAATTTAGTAGGTAGATCATTGCGGAGGGCGTATTCCGTGATGTGCGCGGGCGCAGGCGCGTGGGGCGTGCGATCCGGTCACTGTGGCACGGGTATCGTATAGGTACAAACACTTTGAAAGGGTTTTTATTTTATAAAGAGGCACTTTACCCTTTAAGTTGCAAAATGTTAGTACCTACTAGCGAACTGTTCATTCAGCAGTCGTGATTACTCATCTGTACACGCTCCGCCTAGTTGGGTACCTATACCTACCTATAGTTAACATTCGGTCAAACTACTATTCAAATTAAGAGTAAGTATAGCAGAGAACGATCGCGTGCAGCGTGCAGCGTGCAGCGTGCAGGGATGCGCGCGCGGAACTCGCCCTACTGGCCGCCGCCCGCCGCCCGCCGCCCGCGCAGAACACTCGCGTACTTCAACAGGAATATTAACCCCGAAGATCGTTAGCCTTTATAACTAGCTATATAGACCCAAAAAGAAAGTCGTGTTTGTTACAACACTTATAACTCGAGAACGACTGGACCGATTGCCATGGTTTTTGATTTGTTGGATTTGTTTCCGTCCCGAATAGCAGAATATATCTTAAAAACAATGAAAACTCGATATGTGTAATGAATACTTAATCATTTCAATAGATGCTGATTTGTTTATTACATGTCAAATATTTGTTGTCCAATCCTGTCAAATAGTGTAACAACTATTTTTTTGGAGTTTACTCCTTAAGAATCGATTTTCATATATAAGGCGCCCGGTATGAGAAAAATCCGAGGGGTAAAACCTACTAACAAGTAACGAAAGTCGTGTCACGTTTTTGGTGCGCACCTTTAGTGCGCAACTTTCTAATTTGGCTGTGAGTGTATTGCGTATGGTTAGATACTCGTACTTAAGGAGTAAACTCCAGTCGTGCGTCGGAGCTGACAGACACACTTTTTTTTTGGAGCTTATGGCCTGGTTGCTGAGACCTTTAAGCCACAACTTTATTTTTTTCTGAAGACATCATAAAATCATCGGAAAGAATGGAATTTATCGAATAAAAAATCAGTTGGTAAAGGTTAAGTGTAAATGTCTTTTTATAGGTTGTCTATGATTTTTCTTGATAAGCTATTCATACGTAGTGGTATATACTCTTTGAGCTATTGTCTATGTCTCGAAAGTTCAGGCACTGTTATTATATTTGGTGGTTTTATGCGAGTGCACATTTTAATAACAATGCCGCGTCCTAGAAGATCTAATCTTTCCCAGCGAAGCCGTAATGCAATTAGGCAACGGAATATCGCGAGTCAATTATCTGATGGAGAACGAGAAATTGCACGAGAACAGCGCCGCGTTAGTATGGAGCAAAGAAGGGCCTTAATTTGTAGGAGATGTAGTAGACGTCGCGTCGCGCAGGCGCAGGTAGATCAGACTAATATCAATAAAGTAAGTGAACAGATTGTGGGCGAGTGTCTGTGCAGTAATCTCGCAGGTGGGTTGTCTGTCGGTCCGTGTACCGCGTACTGACCGTGTACCGCCACTTCAGGCCTACGACTACATACGCATGTAGTACACCGATATGGGCCGGTCGTGTGCGTGCGCTCAGACGAACGGACACTTTCACATCATCTTCATATATTCACATCTCTTGAAATTTACTACTAGACCGTTCTCTGTATTTGCATTTCCTGTCGGCTGACTGATGACTGATGACTGACGACTGATGAGATGGACGACTGACGACTGACGACGGACGACGAGACGTCACTCCATCATATATAATTGCATCGAGATGATAGAGCGATCGAGAATGCCACATATCGCTCGGTGGGTGGTCGGTGCTACCCCGCACACTACCCCACGTTTGAACCACGATAATTCGATATGAATGCAAGCTCTAATGTTATTCGAGTGTCGTTAAATAAAGTAAGTATGTCCGATAAGACACGGGGCTATGCTTTGAGCGCACCGACCGGTACACTCTCCATGCACCGGCACACCGGCACACCGGCACACCGGCACACCGGCATACCGGCAGGCACACCGGTCGGTCCCGATTCAATCGGTGGATATTACGACGATGTATCTTGATTACGAATAACGTATATTTTATGCAAAACATATACCTATCGATGGAGTATTGTAGCATTATTGCAATCAAATCTTCATATTTAGGGTGAACACAAACGAATGATTTAAAGTCGGCAGATAGGTTGATCTGTTCCTAAGATGTGTCGCATGTGTCTGTGTACTACTTGCTCTCTCGTGGCTTCTCTATGAACTGAGTTCAACGAATCAACGAATGGATGACTGCAGACTACCGAAAAGTGTTTCCTACTCGGAGCTCTCTGGTGGAAAGCGCAACTCTGACGGGCAGTACCTTCGTTTTAAAGACATGTTTAAGCGTAATCTTGTCGCATGCAGCCTGCCGATAGAGCAGTGGGAAAAGGATGCGGAGGCTAGGTCGGTCTGGCGTTCGAAGGTTAAGACAGGCATTTCAAACTTTGAATGTACTCACCTCTCCGACTTCGACCTGAAACGCCAAATTCGTAAGAGTCGACCTCGACCTGCCTATAAGTACACTTCTTTACAATGACACCGGTCAGCTCTACTGTGCGGCTTGTGACCGGGTGTGTTTGCCAGCCACATACGAGCACATGCCAGGAGATAGTCCGGGTCGCCATCGTCGGACACGACGCGGACGACATCATCATGAACTGACTGTTAGGACTAAAGTTTTTATTTTATATATGAGTGTGTAAGTAAGTATTAGTAATAATATGTGTAGCAATTACAGCAAGCGTCGCGACGACAGCAGTTTCCGCGTTCATGTGTGGTGTGTGTGTAGTGTAGTGTAGTGTAGGTAGGATGGAATGTCCCTTGGATTGTCGGAGATATGTGAGGGAGTAATTAGCGGTCATTATACGTCCGCGACATCTCTGTGATGTCCGCCGGCCTGCGCCCCCAGCGCCCCCGCGCCCCCGCCCCCCCACGCTGGCGAACACTGCACTGATCTATGGAAATTGGCAATAAACGGTAAACAAACCACAAACAAGGATTCTATGTTAACATTTATACCCAACAATCTCAACAAACCCGCCTTATTGCGATGAATGCGAGCGTACAAAGCGCTCGCGCAGCACACACACACGCACACACACACACACACACACACACCTACCTGCTCCATCTGTAGAATACTTGGAGAGATATTTATATGAGTAGTAAATGAACATCGGTAGAGTTTCATTACAGAATGCTAAATGATGTGCAATAAATAAGGTCGTGTACATATGTTGCAGTAACTGTAGGTAACGTAGGTAGGTAGTGTATACTGCGGCTGTCAATGCTAATTTTTCTACGAAACAATTCAATGGAAACTGTAATACTATTACATACATACTAGCTGCACCACGCGGTTTCACCCTCGTAAGTCCCGATTCCGTGAGAATATCGGAATAAAAAGTAGTCTATATGTTAATCCAGGCCTCCCCGCTATCTAGGTACCGAATTTCATTGCAACCGGTTTAGTAGTTTTAGCATGAAGGAGTAACAAAGATTGTGAATATGAAAGTTTGTGTCTGCGTGTAACATACATAATGTTACACACAGACACAAACTTTCATATTGATAATATTAGTAGGATTGATTCTTATAGTAAAGTAGTGAGTGTTATATAGGTATTGTAAAGTTGTATCATATACATACAGCGTACAATGGGTAGGTAGGTATAGGTACACTATACGGTCCAGTAATTGGGTTCACTCTCATCTCGACTCGTTTTCTATATATAGGTAGGCTACCTTATGGTTCCCATGGAGGCATAATTACCGTCCGGCGATCTCGGGTAATGGAGTTCGCAGAAGTCGAGCCTTGAGTAGCGTCGAGCGCCTGGTGGTGATGGTGAGCAATGGCAGGTCGTATCGGATGCTATTTGTAAATAACTGCTGCTCGACCTAAGCTGGCAGTGTAGTGCAGTGAAGACGACACAGCTCAGAAGTAAAACGCATGAACTTCAGTAATAAGATTTATTAATATTCTCAGGATATCCTCACAATATTTGTAATAAGTCTGCGCGCTACGCGCACATCAACTCGAGTCCCTCCGTTCCCTCTCTCCACTTGATATGAAGCATTGTTTATAAGTTTAGGATAAGACACCTACATACCTATATCGATGACAATCAAGACATAGAGGTATAAACTAACATAAGCTAACACAAGTACGTCTGACTGGAGTCTAGGTACTATGCGTGGGTTTTACCGCGCACGTTAATGTTACCTATGAACAATCCGTGCTCCGTGCCGTGCTCCGTGCCGTGCTCCGTGCCCCACCAGGCCACACTTAGAGGAAGTACCAATACCTATTACATAAACTAGGCGAGATCTATCAATTTACATTAACTTCGTTTATTAAAGTAATGTAGTATGTTGTACTTGTAGTTCTTACATATAGGTAAGTCATCATTTTACTGAGTGTAGGCGAGTGAAGTGAAGTGAAGGGAACAAAAAGTAAATGCATAGCTCTCGTATAGGTAGATGTCGGACGTGGTCGTTCGTAATCGATGTCATTAGTTACACCTCTCGAGTCTACTACACTGTAATAGCTCCCCCATATATCGAATGTAGGGAGGTGACCAATGTTACATGGATGGATGCCTGCGTTACACCTGGATACAGGACCGTTTGATACTGGATGAGGCGTTGGGAGTTCGAAAACGTTCAACGTTCGCGGCGCGGTAATCGAATTATATCGTTTACGATCGAGTTATGTGTCGATAATTTACGTTAACTTATTGAATAAGTATATTAATGTGTTAGGGTGAATACAGACGATCGACTATATGGTCGACCGATACCACTCGCTCGACCGTTACGGAGAAACGAGTGAGCAATCGATGTGGTCGACATAGTGGGTTAAAGTAACATGTAACGGGTCGAACTATACTCGGGTCTCCCTTGGCCCGGGGTCCACATCCGCTGTACGTCAGTAAGGCGGAGGGCTGAGTGCTCTACTCTAACTGGTGGTTGCATCTAGCTATGGGACTCGGAAAGCTTTGTTCCCTTGGTATGGAGGTTAGACTACGTCGTCGCTCGCTGTATGCCATATCCTGCAACTATCGAGCAACTTGCTCGTCTCTTGTGTGTACTTAACATTGCGTTCGATAGATTTAATCTACTTATAACTTTTTATTTATATTATAGTTAAACTTGTTTTATTATAATTAAAGTATTACAAACAACCCTATAGCCCAGTTCTAGGTAGGTATAATTTAACCGACTACAAATATACGAGGTATAGTTATCGACTCGTGGGAATTCAAAGTTAAACTTGACTCACACTCGGGGACATTACGATATTGAAAACGTTTGTATTATTGTAAAGTGTTTTCAATTTAATAGGTATAATAAGTAGGTAGGTAAGTGTTATACTCTATAGCTACTCTAGAGTTTAGATTCAATTCGCGGTCGAAGTTCGTTGTTGAGCTAGTCGTAAGTAAATATTATTTACATATAACTTATTAGAGGATATTATTAAAACTTAGTAATTAAACTTCCGGTAAGTACAAATAACTTCATCGACCCCACCTAATAGTGTTTTTTTTTGTATCTGCGCAGGAGTGTCCGTGGATGGTTCCGCCCGCCTTACTCATTGTTAACGTCGGCCAATCACTGCGCGGCGACGTTTCACGTACGTCACAGCACGCCGGCGCGGGCGTCATCGATGACGTCATCGCATCTTGTTTACGTAGAGTTAGTTATATCGGCCGGTACACAATTACATAGGAAGATGTCCAAACAAAGGTGTGTACACAGAGTTTACTCGGGAAGGCGATGTGTCGTCTTCGGTCGGGGAGTAGTAAATGTTCAATAATTCATTGTAATACAATGTGCGAGTGAAGCAGGCAGCTCACCGACCATGGTGTGGTACATGTTCATTTATAAGTGAGCACTTACAAAGGTAGGTTACGAGCGGGTAATCCTTCAAGATATACCTACAATAGCAACCGTACCTACCTACCTCTACACATACACTGATACCAGCGGTATCAATCGACCAATACCAACAGTTGAGTATTACCTTAGCACACTTAGATGTGTGACACCGAGTACAGAATACACAGGAGTATTACCATGGACCGCCACTTCCGAACCTTTTCAAAACAAAAAGAATCATCGCAATCGGCCTAGTCGTCTATTAATCGGTGAACATACATAGAGGAAATAAATACGCGACGAATTGAGAATCTCCTCCTTTGTTGAAGTCGGTAAATTAAATACTAAATATGACAATAAAATGATAATTAAACAAGAACGTTTAGTTCACGGTGGCCATTCGATTTTATTATCTGTGCCAGGTTAATTGTCGGCAATTAAGGGCAAGATTTAAAACTAATGTGTCGTTAATTGTAAGACAGGTAACTGACGCCCACTGAACCACTGACCGCTAGCCACTGGTCACTGGTCACTGGTCACTGGTCACTGGCCACACTGCCTGACCGGTCGGTGTGTCTCCGCTCGTAGGTCTGCTCTAAGAACGAGTTAACATTGAATTATCGTTTAAACAATCTATTTTTTATCAGTACGAGTTACAATGACTCGTAAAACATTATTATCTGACCTGGGAGGCTCACAGCTAAGCGACGACGCTCGCTGATCGTTTACGGTCGTGCGGGTTAAGCGATGCCTGGCGCGGTCATCACTTCGATAGGTGGCCAATTAGTAGTGTAGCAAAAATGTGTTTTCGTGAGTCCTTCGGAGGTTGCTACCTCTAGTAGCAGTCGTTAGGTCAAGTTCTATTAGAAAACTCTAACAATAGGTGAGCCACACCACTATACGAGAAGAAGAAGATGATCTGATCTGGCAACAAATTCGTCCCATGCGAGTCGTCACTCGTCCCTAGCGCGAGTGTAGTGAAGGTGGGACGAGATGGTGCGAGCGTCATATATTTCATACAAAAGACATCAACGGGGTCCGGACACAGATATTCACTACAAAGTGTTATACAGTGTAATAATAACTCTGTATATTTTATTTATATATTATATTTTCGATAGTTTAATATTATTTCTATATTATATTTTTTGAATTTTATTGAGTGAGTATTAGTGGGAATTTAAATATATTTTTTATAATTTATCTAATTTACTTAGAGGTATGTAGTTAACGTTTAAATAGACATAGATATCTATGTATTAGAAAGGTTCGCTTAATTACAATTTATATTTCAAGAACTGATTGCCATTATACTACCTAGGTACACTGGACCACTGGACTACTGGACCCACCTACTTTTATCATTTGCATCAGTGAGAAGAGTGACGAAGGATGTGACGTCTTCAATACGTAATCATTTGTAACGCGGATGATGTTGTCTATGGAGTATTCAATGTTAGAATGAGAACTGTATGTTACCGTATCCACAGCGGCTGTGTCCTTCGTATCGATAGTCTATCTGTAGATCTGTCTGTTATGTTAGAGGCTATAGGCTGTGAAGCCGTACGAGTGGCGACAGTCTCCGTACGGGATGTGCGCGGCTCAGATGTCTGCGCGATCTGCGCCTGCATACATTCTCATTGACTCAATTCAAATAATTAATGATAGGCTTCTGAGTTCAAAGCCGTCTTCTTCATAAAAAACTAAGATATCGTGACAGTAAGTTGCCAGTATACAACCCGTGTGACATACGGTAGCTGGAAGTGGGAGATACCATCGCGTCGTCCACTTCACATACCTATATACATAATATAGGTACATATCATTATTTACTAGATACCATTAAGCGTGGAAATTATTGGAAATAAACACTTTAATTGAGGAATTCATAAATTCATATAATGGCTTTATTCATTTACTTACATATATTTTGGATACTAAATCTTCAACTTAATAAAATTTTATCACTGTTGGCTAACGGGCAGCGAGCCACCGAGCTCACGTCAGGCAGACGAGACTCCACTGCCGCTGGGTCTATGAACTCGAACATATATCGGACCTTCGATATCTCGTTCCCCTTCTATAACTGTCCCTTATCCCTGCATCCGACGTAAACCGAACATGACATGTATCTAACTCCGCTCACGGAAACTTCAACTCTGTTATAAAAAAAATATTCTGTAACGTGAAAACGTCTTTAATTTCGGCCAGTAACGTCGAGTAGCGTGTAACGGATGTGGCGTAACAATACCTTTCACTAACTCCAATGCAGCTACTTCGTCGTCCGTCATAGAACCTACCCGATGTTTCTTCATTAGTTTGAGAGCTACGATGATACTGTAGGTATACGAGAGATTTGGAACAGGAGTTCAACATATATTATCCCTGCCGTGTGATGCACTCCCGTCGTCGTATGTAACCCTATATCCTCTCCGTGACGCGGCGTCACGTGGCGGCGCGTTACTCCCGCACAATGACGTGACGTGACGTGACGACGTGCTCGGGACGGCTCCGGTTACATACACACGTCCCATCTCCAGCTCCGGTGTGGCACAACGAGAACTGGTTTGTTTTATTTATTTGCTAGCTATTCTCCGCGGTTTCATCCGGGATTTTCGATCGCCCTCCTTGATTTGAGTGAGGAAAGAACTGAAATTAATGTGTTTTTTCTTAATATTCACTTTCTGGGTGAATGAAAGCACGGAATAGCCACTATTAATAGCTTTGGTGTCGTGCTTATAGTAAGTAATATTGTATACCTACAGTATAATCTATGTCGCCGGTCGCCAGTCACGAGCGTGTAATGCCGTGGTCACGTGGTGACTTGGTCCCGGCGACTGCGCCCGCTGCAGACCTACTTTAGTCAGAGGAGACCGTTCGCTACCGATCTAACGGGAGTCTTACTTTATCTGATCTGATACATTCACTGCATTATTTAGATAATAGATACAGTTGTCATCCAGCAGAAGCGGTGGTGGTTAGGCCTGCATCGACACATGTGACGTCATCATCGACCGGGAGTGTAAGGTGGCCAGTGTGATGACGCAGTTATAGCCGCAGCGGAAGAGACCACGTCGAAGGCAGTGGATGCTTCACCGAGTGCAGAAGGTAATCGAGTAATGTAACTTGTTATCCGACTGGTTCGAGTTTATCTTCAGGTTTTGCATTTAATTTACCATAATCATCTTAATTCAAAGCTCAGCAGGAGATGGCTACTTACACTTACATAAATCAGACATTAAACAAGACTATACACAAATCATATCTCTAGTACAAAGTTGTTAGGAACGTCTCTACGAAGTAATCGAATAAACTTTAATGGCGTCATCATTTTAAAGCTTAGCTTATCGGGATAAGTAATTAAAATTAATGATCGCCTCTTTATTATTGTAAGTGTTTGTTAGTGAACGAATGTATCGCAGCCATTAGCGAATGCTACGGTCGATATAGAAGCAGCCGCACCTCCAGCGCGAGCGGCTCCTCCACCGGTAGACCCTCACATAAATCCGCAGCTATCACCAGGTAATCGCGGGACTAATGGCCGGCTCACCTGTCAGTCGCCGACAGACGGCGGCCGGCGACCGGCGGCCGGCGACCGGCGGCCGGCGACCGGCGACCGGCGACGCCACGGTACTGGCCCTTTAACGTTTTTATTAAAGGTCGATCACAATTAATCTTGTAGATAGCAGGGGGACGATCGACGAGCGACGAGCTCCAAGCGAGGTGCGCCGGCTCATATAGGGTTTACCATGCAGATAGATCAACGTGAGTGAAGGCCTCTATCGGAGCCCGCACTTAAATCGAAGCGGTAAGTACTCGGTTAATTAAATCCGTTTGAACCCGAGTTCGATGTGCACTGCACATGCGAGTGTAGTGCAGAAGGTCGGTCTGCACGCCACGCTCGCGGCGCGGCGGCGGCGCTGCGCTCCGTGGGAGCTGTCATTTTACTTTTATCTCGAGCTTTTAACCGCAAAAAGCTCGGAGCAGGTTGTGCGGGCCGGGGGGCGGGGCGAGGGGAGGTCGGGAGGTGCGCCGGCGCAGTGCGCGCCGGCCGCTCGCTCTCGAACCACGTCGTGTGCGTGTGCGCGTGCGCAACCTGTGCGACAACGTCACCGTTGGCCGATCCAAACATCGAACCGCCGAAATAGTCCGCGAGTGTGGTGACATACGTCCACGTGACGGCGTGTCGTCTCTCCTCTCCCGCGGAGGGAGGACGGAGTGCAGAGTGAGTGAGTGACACATGGATGTACCGCACCTACCTACCGCGCATGCGCTCATTTAAATGAGGGCTGATGCAGGGCTGGTGCAGCGGATGACGAGATATATCTCGGTGCGTTGACCGCCGCCGCCGGGTGCAGGTTCGACGTCCGGATTGTGTCGCTAAACGGTGAGCATTCGATACACTATTACTGGATCACTTTAGGCAGTTGTTGTATACATATAGCGTAGTACGTAGGTACACGATACCTTCGCCAACCGGCCGACGACGACGACATGCGTGTCAGACATCGAAGCTGAAATGTAAGTCGAGTGAAGCGGTGATTGAAGGTCTATGTTGAAGGTAGAACAGGGAGCCGCCTAGCCGGCCCGCTGCCCGCCGTCCCGCCGTCGATGAGCTCTCACGTCGTCTAGACGTCACATATCACATCGGATCTCAACAAACGACCGACCTTTGTCTATATAAATATTCCACACACAGAGAGAGAGACACAGGTTCTGTGACTTAGCTTTGCTTACTAAACTTCTCGAGAGCTTTCTTATTCCTGCATTAAAAGCACCTGCTGTTTATTTATTATCACTTGTTCCATTCCAATAGTTATGTGACGAGTAATTAGCGAGTGAGTGAGTGAGTGAGAATAGTTCTCGCGGTCGCAGGTCGGGTCGGTTATTGTAATAGATTACATCAACGGACGCAACTCGTGTCGCTCGTTGGACTCGTTGGTGACCTTACACCTTGTTTGTACTCTCTGACATTATGTGATTGATACATTTCACAGGTTATATGTATAGTACGGTGCGTTCCATGCGTTCAATATATTATATAGACATTTTTAAAACGCGATCTTGTTACGCATACATCCAAGTAGGTATATGAGGAACGAGCTGGTTGACATGCAGACAGTGCACTTCTTGTGGTATGTACCTGATACATTCGTGTATTGGACCTGCCGCACGCAGGCGCAGGCGCTGGCTGGGGACTATGCCGATCTTTATTTGTCGTGTTGTAAAGTGGCATTTATTTACATATAAATGCCATCCCAGTTAGGGCAAGTGCCCGCAAGGCCATGGTGTCTGCCGCGACGCGACAGTACCTCCGTGAGATGTAGCTACTGCAAGTAGAAAGTGTTCGTTTACGCCTAGATAGATACCTACAACTATTCGACATTATTCCACTTTACCGGCTTCAATAAAGTACCTCAATAATTTTTGTAATGTTTTATTGAACTGAACATCTCGTAAACCAAACTAAATTCCCTAAATAGAAACTGTAAAGACACACATTATGTGATTTGTTTCCCGTCTCTACACTATAATTGCTTGGAATCAATAAACATCTGTTTGATACGAGTTTGTAATCGAATGGGATTCAATATCTGTATCTGTGGTTGAACCTATCGAGTTCCGTGGTGGTATGTGTCGTGGTGCCCGTGGCTGATGGTGACGTGGTGCCGTGGTGCCGTGAGAGGTGTAGGTACCGGCAATAAGTCATAGTGTAGTGTAGAGGAAGGTCGACCTGTAGCGTAGGGCCCCGCCCTATTCTCACACACCCAAATTGTTTATGGATTTCAAACTAAGGGCGAACGCTGACTACACAATAGGTATATAGTCGGTCGACAACTCGCTGAATTTTTCATATATTCTCTTTATTTTCTGTTTTTCGTAAAAATTAGAAATAAAAATATAATTGTGTAAGCCGTGACCTTGCCGGCTGCCGATGCCGCTACGGTGCAGCTACAACTATTTTTTTGCATTTATATATTGTGGGTCATTTTTACGAAAATCTACATTATTTTTCGAACATCCGAACAGACATCCGGTTCGATACCCTTAAAGACAAGCAAAATAAAACACAGGAGAACACATCGCATCATATTGAATGATAGCTATTATTTGATTAATTCCATAAAGCAGTATTATATGAGGAAGTTTCATCAGTTATGTATTGCGTAGAGTGTAGACGCGAGGTGACGAGGTGACGAGGGCTACGCGTCGCTTGTGTCGGGATACTTACTTCTTACTTTACCTAATATTGTGCTTATATTGTTTCTAACAGTACACGTTATGGTTTTGGTTCACACCAATAGTCGCCACTCACTGAAAATATGAATTATTGCATGTTAAGTGTTGTTGTTATGTCTACCGTTTGTAGGCGAAGAAATCTTTTACTACATTTTGCTTAAATATCAAGAAAAAATACTTTTGTCAAAGTTTTTGTCAAAATAATTCAAAGTTTAACCTAAAATAATAGTTTTTCGAGTACAGTTTCGAAACAATAAGAAATTTTCGTCTTTCAAAAACATATTAAAATGTCGGCAAACATCTCAGAGATCTTCATCTTGTTTAGATTTAGATAAAAACAACAATTTTCCATGCAATCGTTCAAACCTGTAGATATTGGCGTAGGACGTTTGACGATTGGCGTGATCCTTCAGTAGATTGACTACAATGTCTCAGTTCATATAACACAGTGTTGCCAGCGCCATTAGTTTAGCCAATGATCAATGATCATCAAACCAGGCAAGAAGGAAGTCTACCATATTGCACATGATTGCAGGGT
Organism: Idaea straminata; assembly: GCA_951213275.1. Lineage (NCBI taxonomy): Eukaryota > Metazoa > Arthropoda > Insecta > Lepidoptera > Geometridae > Idaea > Idaea straminata. Next base: position 13,293,391 of record OX577863.1, on the reverse strand, counting down.
ACATCACTGGCTGCGCCGCCGCCGGCCGCCCGGGCCAGGTACATCACTAGTCGATGCCGGCTCTTATGGCCGCCGATGAAACTGTATAAATTGTTTATTAATATAATAATCATAAACGTTCACGTGTAATATTATGGAGAGAAGAGATCGGAAAGCAAAGGTACTCGTACGTTGTCTGTCATGTTAAGGTAACCAATGTGACGCAAGCCACGCCACGGTTGAACACACTACACTTATAAATATACAAACGGACTCTCCCTACCACGAGTTGAGATAGTACTCGATAAACGTTCATCTCTAGTAACAGATGAATCGTACCCTCCACCCCCAGCCCCAGCCCCACACTCGATATATGAGTGTGGGGTGATGGTGTAACTATTGTATAGATAGTGGGACCACTACCCCTACTTGCTGAGGGTAGGAGTGTGGACTGGTTCAGCCTGCGCTTTACAGAGCTCTAGGTAATAGCTCGTGGGTGTACTGTTTTGTAACCGTTTAAATAGTTAAATATGCCTAAATTGGCCGAAGTAATACAATTCGCTCCAACAATCAATCCTCGGCCTCCGTTAGCTTCACGTCATCATCATCTTATATATAAAAATGAATTGCTGTTCGTTAGTCTCACTAAAACTCGAGAACGGCTGAACGGATTTATCTTATCTTAGTCTTGAAATGTTCGTAGAGGTCTAGGGAAGGTTTAAAAGGCGAGAAAAAATCGATTCCCACGGGATCGAGACAAACGCGGGTGAAACCGCGGGGCGCAGCTAGTGTTAGAATATAACATCAGTCAGTTAACACAATCATTGATAAATACCAGTTTATATTGATTGCTGGAACTAATTCCAATAATCGAATGATCGCGGATCATCGGACGTTGCGTTGCGTTGCGTTGCTTGGATATACTACCTAGTAATGGATGCGGAATTCATGTACTGTGTGTATGTTTCATGCGATTTCATTTGAACATGATAGCTCACGCGAGTGAAACTGAGGGCACAGCTATTGTAGCTTACGTACTTGTATATTTAGTAGATAGACATAAATATGCCACCTAGTATAATAGAGAAGTACCTGGATGATTTTTTTTTTACTCAGTCTAACCTCAAAGCAAACACTCATTGACTTCGTGTTACTTAACAACGCCATCTGCTGGAATAACTTTATTGCTCACAAAAAATATTAAGTATAAATAAAAAATATAAAGTATTAGTAGTTCGCCAATAGATGTCAGGAAGAGTCATATTTTTCAGATAAAAAAGTAAGTTTCGATAAAACACGAATAAAATGACATTTTCTAAAAATGATTCCTAGCTAGATCGATTTATCGCCCCCGAAACCCCCTATATACCAAATTTCATAAAATCGTTGCAGCCGATTCCGAGATTCCAATTATTTATATAAATATATATATATATACAAGACTTGCTCATTTAAAGATATAAGATACATCAAAAGGTTCTAAAAACCATAACACAACCCCAAATGATCGATATTATTATTAAACAATATAAAACAAACACGAGACGCACGATAAAACAAACATGAGACGGCCGTCATGGTACCGGAACATGACGCATGACTTTACAATTTTCACCATGATCATTTTTTTTGTGAATGAAGGTGTTCCTCAATTTAATAGACGTTATCAGGTGAAAACTTTAAAAAGTTGCCTACGTTTAATGTGACAGAGAATTTTGGTCGTATCGCTACGTAACAGAGTGACGACGCGCGATGTGACAAACAATTCAAATTTTTTAAATGTAACTTTCCTATTGTACTTTATGTATGTGTTCCTAACTCTTAATTTGGCTGTTTTATGTATTATATGTGTTCACCCCGTCGCGTCCCTCCTCCACCCGCGCCCGCGCCGCTCGCGTCATCGTCGTCTTCGTCGAACTAGTCTCGACGCCTTGATGCTGTCTGCAGATCTATGACACGACCAGTCTCTGACAGCTGTCAACTGTCGCGGGTGTCAGCTGTCAGCTAGACGCATCTCTAGATTTATGAGGCGATGCTAGGTGACGTGACGTGTTCATTCAACTATATTTATCATCGAATTTAATTTTATTTAATTTATACATCTCTATTGTGTTGCATCAGAAGTGGACATACCGTGAACGCGTCTCGAACGTGCTTTGAACCTTTGGAAATTATAAAATTTGAACTCTAATAGCAAATACATTGAAATAAATCCGTTACCATAGACAGTTTAATTGTGCGTTCAAACCGCGATAACCTGAGAAAATATTAGGTACCTATTTGAATCGTTGGTAACGGTTCCTTCTTAGCAAAGTATTCTCTTTACCTGGGATGGAGTGAGGAGATGGACCGTGACCGATGCTTGTTCTTCAGGTACCAATCTCAAGTTAAGTTCACGGATCTTATTCAATTATTAGGTAGCAGTGACAACTACCTATGGAATTGTTCTATTTTTTGGAAAAGTCGTGGTATACTTTTGGGCAATATCCACCAAGTAGAACCTGGATCACCGACGTGCATAGCGTGAGCGACCGCTTCGAGAATGCACTCTGTGGCTATCACTACTTCCGTTCCAGAAGTCCATGGAACTATATACTCGTACCTATTTAGCCACGAGATCGATATTAACGCGAGTAAAACCGTGAATCGCAACTAGTTGTACTATAAGATTGCATCATTACCGTTAGATATTGGCAAATTGTATAAATGACCTACTTGTCTGAGTTGTCTGACATTTGAAGTCTAGGCCCACCGCCCACCGCCCACCACCATCGTCACACGCCATCAGACGCCATCACATCGCTATCGCCATGCAGTTACTGTGCGATCGTAGGTGCCTTACTACCAAAGCTTTACCTAGGTGAGACCAATTAAATAATAATTACTTATACCTACCTACACACCTCGAACGTTTTATTGTTAGCTTTGTTATTATAATTGGATTCTGATTGATGAGCTTCTGCATGTCTCCTACTGTAATAATTTGACTTTATCCAATCTGTTTTTTGTCTAACGGTCAACAGTCAAGTATTTCTTTCTCCGGTCTCTGGCTCTCAACCAGAGACAATCTTCAACTTAGATTAGAGCGTCAATTATTTTAACTGTTTAAAAAGCTATATAAAAAAAGAAAAGAAAAACCTAACAGAAGTGACATTTGTTTTCTCTAAGAAGACCGCTCGCAGCTGTGAACGAACGGTATGCGGCTATGTTCACAACGACCGGCGGTTCCATAATGAATTGTGTGGTAAACAACGGCCCTGTAAATACGGATCCCGTGTGTGAATGAGCCCTAACTCAGGCCAGGGACGAAATTGTCTTACATAGTAGATAGATATACTGAGTTCATACATTCTAAAACAATATACGAAATGAATAGACAAGCCGTCGCGACGCGTCTCGTATAGGAAGTATCTAGAACAAGTATACATATAACAAGTAGGTGTCATTTACACTCGAATAAGGAGCGATATCATAACATACGAGTACAGGCTGATACTGCCACTAATACTCGTGCAATAAGTAGTACAGGCTGATACTGCCACTAATTCTCGTGCAATAAGTAGGCACCTACCTACTTCTCATCGAGGTACATTTACACTCGAATAAGGAGCGATATCGGTAACATACGAGTAGACCATACGAGTATAGGCTGATACTACCACTGATACTCGTGCAATAAGTAGGCACCTACCTACTTCTCATCGAGGTACATCGTTTACGGAATAACTCAATGAGTCTAATAAGCTGTCGAGAGGTCCATATTATACTTCCCTACTGTTCTACTGTATTTACCCGATACACGATTAAGGTAATCGTAATCCGTAAACCTATTTTGAACGGAAGTGCCGTACTTTTTTATCGTATTTAAAAATTTTGTTACAAAATAGTGTTAAAAAAGTACTTAGGTCTCGTTTATGTTGTTACATTTACAATTAAAATTAATTCGATACCTAACTAGGTTTTTAGAAAATGTCATTTTATTCGTGTTTTATCGAAACTTACTTGTTTTTTATCTGAAAAATATGACTCTTCCTGACATATATTGGCGAATTGCTCACAAAAATTATTTGTGAGCAATAAAGTTATTCCAGCAGATGGCGTTGTTAAGTAACACGAAGTCAATGAGTGTTTGCTTTGAGGTTAGACTAAGTAAAAAAAAAAAAAACGGTCATCCAGGTACTAGGCTATTCAATGAGGATCGTACGGTCAGTAGATTCAGTTGAAATAGTACAATAGCGCGCCGCCCGCGCCGACCGCCGTAGGCCGTACGTAGAGTCATGACTTCATAACAATAAACAGATACTTAATCAATCTCCACGAGAGATTGTCAAACACTTAACTGTCAGTAACAGTGCAAATATAAGTGGAGCAAGTGTTTGTATATTTGTTGTACGTTAGGTATGTGTGGGTGTGTGTGTATAGGTAGAGGTAAAGAAAGGTGCAAGGTCGTCGCACGACGCGCGGGCGCAGGTGTGCTCGGCGCGGCTCGCGTCCAGGAGTTACGACATGCTGAAGGTTTCTATGCATAATTAGAATATCTCTACTATGTCTATCTGTCTGTATGTACGTGGAATTGTAACCCTAACATCAATATAAATCAAACATAGCAATCTTTTCTTAATGCAAGTTATTTAATCGTATGACATTTTATCACAGGCACTATAATATTAACCTAAGATATATTGAACGATCACACAATTACAAAGCCAAGTCCAGATATACCAGCGAGCCAATGACCTCCAGGGTAGGCTCGAGAATGTCCCCGGAGGCCCAGGTCATGAATGGATCGGACAAAGAGCAGAGTCGCTCCATCTCCATTTGTACAATTGTTGTTCTTGTAAATACAAGTGATATTTATACCCACTCCAAATGGAAATAAAATGGCAGTTGGATAATTTAGCGCCATACAGCCCCTACCTAAGCAAAGACTTGTGTCCAAAAATCAGAATGCTTATTTACTTTTTTATAAAACGCAACTTTCCGGTTTGGCTAATTAGGCTTGGATCCGAAATGGTTACGAAGTATCGAGTGCCTAGCCCTGCAGGAATATCTTATTCTCTAAAATCTAAAGGAAGAATGCCACATCCTACAATTTGTAGAGTATGTGACAGTTTGGAGATAGAATACCATCGACATGGCCAGTTGAAGCGTGTACAAACACTCCGGTTTGTTTGAAGAACAAATATATTACAGACGCTTTCTTTATCCTACTACTGGCCGTAGTAGCCCGTAGTCGCTAGCCGCTAGCCGCTAACCGCTAGCCGCTAGCCGCTAGCCTGTAACACAACCGTAGAGACCTTGTGGCTACACATTTGTTGACAGATAATGTGAACATTCAGTAGAATTTTTCTTTTCGATTCCGATACCTTGATGAAGAGATACACTTATTGTAAAGTAGGTTTATTATATTGATGAAAGATATCTTGCCGGATATGTTGCCGGATAAGTTGACTGACACTTTACTTGAATTTTCCATCATCATGCATCGTAATACAAATTGTAGGTAGAGATGAAAATTAAATGCGAGGAAAGTGCACGATGAATAGAATACGAGAGAGAGAACGAATGTAACCACTGAACGAGCACTGAACGAGTGAACATCGCCTAGCTACATACCTACCTATACACATCGACTCTGACACATCACACGACACTTACCTATCTGACGCACTCTAATAACAATAATATCATAATACTCTTAAATCTAATGATAAAAATGACGCATTATTTAAATGGGCGATGTAATACTCTTCGATGCTTCCATTTAACATTGTCCTCACATGATTAAAAAGAAATCCTGTAATACTTAACATAATATATAATTATGATATGAAACAAACAGACAAACAGACGTCACATATTGCTACAGTTCTCACAAGGTAAATACAAAATCAAACATCTATAATAGTACTTGTGAACGCACGTGCGTGGGCGCATACCACCATTAGGTACCTAATATAATAATGTTTAACTATCTATTAAAATATGATTAAGATTACAAACTTATATTTCTATTACTAAATATATTAAGGTGCAAATAAGAGTCTCAAAAGCAAAATACCTTTCACATATTATTATATGTGAAAGGTATTTTGTATAGTGTTGAAGTGTCTAGGTCTACCGTTTTGGTTGGTGAAATCTTTTCATACATTTTGGCAAAGACTTGTCGACAAAACTTCTCTAATATTAACTCGAAAAAAGACGACATTGGCATTTTTGACTTTTTAACTCAATCCTTCTAATACATAATAATTATAAATAATAATTCTAATGCAATACCCTCAAATGACTCTAAAACATATAGAATTATACCACGAGTCATATCTTCTAGCTATCTTCATGATGTCCATTTAGCATGAGTGATTTACTGCCCGCCCCTTGGTCCTCGAGGTCCTTAATTCCCTGCGAGGGTTTCCTTCCTATCCGCTCGGCCTCGGCGACGGTGTCCGGCAGCTCGCAGTTAGCAGTCTCCGGCATGAGCAGCGTAAGCGCCCCCGACACCAGCGAGCACACGCCGAACAGGAACGGAGGCAGACCCGACCACACAGATATCTGACAAATAAGACAACACTCTCTAGTTCCATCATGAAACTATCCAAAGAAAGGTCAACTTGTGAGATTTATTTTTCTTACTTGTTCCATAGGGCTTTAGAATGAAGCATTTTTTAAAACAATTTCTATGCAAAAAAAACAATTAGAATTTATACATAAAGTGTGCAAAGTAAACGATTAGATAAGAAGCCATAATAAAATAGTAACCAGTAGTGGTGTCTGCGGAGCGAGCAGCGACCCGAGCCGTCCGATGGCGGAGCAGATGGAGTGCATGGAGTTGCGGGTGTACGTCGGGAACAGCTCCGAGGTGTACATGTACACGATGTTGTACGAGAACGTCGCCAGCATCTCGAACGCCATGAACAGCGTCAGACCCACCCATGCGTACCCTGCGAGCGACGAGATATACATACATTGTAGATATACATACTTAGAAAAGGTCTGGCTCCTATCAAAGCTAACTAGGAAGGTAATAGTACATTGTTACCCTAGGTGTGAAAGTCACTCATTGAGTCCCACTGTAAATACTGTGCTTTTCATTACGAATAATACATAAAATTCTTCATAATAACGAGAGTGAATGAGAGACTCCATACTCCATACTACCTCTGGCAGTATGCATGAGCCGTGTGAAGCCATAATTGTTATTCTTTGGTGTTACCTAAAGCAAGGAGGTTAGGTTTTTGAAGTTCCTATTGCGTAATGATACTGATACTGGCTACAAGCACATTGCACAAGCCGCACGAAGCCATAATTTGACATGACAGGGCTGAAAGTTTTTCTTTCTACACGCTCTTCAGGCATCTTTAGACCTACTTTCGGAGTATGAGTAATGAAAAGTTTGTTTTTGTCTTTGACGAGTTTAAATGCTCAATATTATATACCTATTACTTTTTAGAAACTTTTGCCAGTGTAAAACTGTCGTAGTTTGTTATGTAGCCTCACCTTTAGGCACGAAAGGCTGCGAAATACAGAACAACCCTCCAAAAAGGAAGGACATAAACAACGGCATTTTCCTCTTGTACTTGGAGAGCGCGAGCCAGTAGAACACGTTCGCCGGTATATCCATCATCATCAGCAACGCGAAGTTGACGTACTTGTTGCCGTCGATGAACACCGAGCTGATCATCATGCCGTAGTTGATGAGCGTTATAGAGAACCACCACACCATGCAGACAAGGAACCGCTTCATCATTACGCGAGACCTGAACGTCTTCATCAGGAGCCTCTTGTCGCTGATGTCTGACTTGGTTTCCTCGTCGATGTACTCCATCTTGTTCAACGTAGCCTTATCTATCTCGACACCGTTTCTTTTCGCTATCTTCTGTATGAGTCGTATGGCTCTCTCCCTCTTGCCCTTGCTGAACAACCATCGGATACTTTCGTCGAGGAAGAACGAATAGGTGAGGATGAGCAGTGTCGGCGTGTAGATGATGAGGAGGAAGTGACGCCAGTAAGGGAACGCCCACGCTATGAACGGCATTATGATGAGACCGACCGTGTAACAGTTCAAAAGGATCATTTGGAACAGTACTACTGACTTCTTTTCTATTATTTCTATACCTAGAATTTTAGAAATATAAGGAGTTAGGAGAGAATTTCACATAGAAATTGGCATTTGCTAATTTACATGTTCACTTACTGAGCATGAACATGGGCGAGAGTGCATCACCGATGGCAGCCTCGAGACATTCCAACGCGATGTAGAACCAGAAGGAGGTGGCGAAGCTCTTCGTGATGCCGAGCACCGCGCCTGCCGTGCCTGCTATCACTGCTGCCGTTTTACGACCGAATCTAAGGAAATCATTAGTCTTATTAACTGCATAGATTGCAATCTAATTTAATCTTATTCCCGATTAACCGTCTACACAGTAAGCAATCGGCTTTATCATCATTTTATTGCTCAACGTTACACAAGCGTACATTATTGGCGTAAAACTGTCTTAATCACTGGAAGTATACAAATATCAAAATATCAGTACTTTTATACTACAATAGAAAATACATCAGAATATGAACCCTAAACAATTGCCTATAAATTACGTTAAATGTGACACTAATCTAAAGGAGGAATCATTTGCTAAAGAAAATGCTCTATTTAATGTCTATGCGAGTGGCATTGAATGTCAGAGTGTGGTTTGACCGGTCAGAGCTAGCAGTTGGGACGTGAGTGGTGTCACGATGATCATAATTACATAATACGGTGTGAAGACGCTGGCAGATATACACGTGGTTAGTTTAATGACGGTTAGTCAAGATTACGGTTACAATCGCAATGGAAGTGTCATGGATCTAGACAATGGATATAATAATATAGAGAATGATCTATTTAATATAAGAAAATGTGATCGACTGACTAATCTATCACCGAACAGTTCAAAACAATGGGACACATCGGAATAACCTTTGACACACAGGTAGCTGATACGTAGGAGGCATCTGCTATTAAAGGATTTTGGAAAAATTAATAAATTTAACCACTAGGTGGACGGAGTCGCGGGTAAACACGTGTTTGTAATAAGTACAATTAAATAAATGTTATATGTATTACTTATTGCATAAAAATAAATCAACCTATTTAATATCAAATTCTGATCGCCAACATTATTAGGTCCTACTTTCTTTATGACATTTATCGATGACGTTTACCAATGGAATACAATATAAAGAGAACGATAAAAAATAAAACGAGATAAATAAGCTAAATTATGGACTTGTCTTGTCTATTCATTGCTAAAAACCATTAATCATTTCTTTATGTATCAATTTTGAACGGAAACGATTTAAAAATATGTAAATTGAACAAATTAAGATATAAAAAGTATATGTCAATTCGACACAGCCTACGTACGAGGTACCTATATGTCTATCCAATGATATATTGTAATATCAATATCTCTACACACTGCAGGTAATATCTGAACATTATCTTCAGCAAACTATTGATTCCGATTAGGGTGTCAGTTAGGCCTTAGTACTGTCACATTTTGTATACGATGTAATCGTTTGAAAACATTGTTTCTGTTTTTATAAACTTCTCTGTGTCTCTACTTTATGTCTATCATAAAGGCTGTATATAAGAGTCTCCGCCGATATGACCATATTAGTACCGCGACCGGCCCGAACCCGTCCGGTTTTACCGTTTATATCCAGCAACTATATACTAAGAAGTTCGACAAAGCTACACATACATACTATTTTATATTATAATATTGTTGGTCCAGTTGCGTCGACTAAACCCTTGAAATGGTTATCATCATAATAGTATGGTATAACTTTGGTTTATTGTCTGTAATATTATAGTAGATTCTCTCATCGTAAAGCAAAAGTGCAGAACAAAACGTAAAACAAGCCCATAAAATGTGAATGCTAATTGTGTCTGTCTCAGCTCAGGGAGACTAACTATCTCCTATACGTAACTGTATACTGTGATCATTAATCAAACGGACTTTACTGACAGGGATAACTGACAATTTGTATGTCTGGTATTTCTTCATATTTACAATCGTAATGACATTACATAGGTACTCTTTTATTTAGTGATCGGTTTCTAGTTTTACTTCAAGTCCTGAGAGCTAAATTAGAACCACTTCCTCATATCCTCATCAAGTTCTGTTGGTAAGCAACGGTTACCTGTCTGAGATCTGTCCCTGCACCAGCTGGCCCAGCATGTTGCCGAAGCAGTGCGCCGTCCCAACCAGTGCCAGCTTCCAGTCCTCGCATGCCAGCCCAAACTATAACATACATTTGTATCGAGATTTGTTATCACTTCAATCTTGCCGTGGAGTACTTTGTCGTATTTCGAAGCGATTAAGATGTAATGATAGGTATAAATAATATATTCGATCACCAATAATAGCCAACTCGTCGAAGTGTGACTGTTTGCCTACAGTATACAGTGAACAACGTTGAATAATGTTGTTCTACAAATTCCTCTCGGAACTAGTTCTGTACCTAGTGGTGCGCGAGCGCCAGAGCCGCGCACCACCGCGCCGCCCGCAGCCGGCCGCCTTGCGCGGACGCACCTTCGAGCTTATAATGTACTGCAGTCGAATAGGGCCTACACTTGTCAATACATAGTTAGAATGGGAATATCACAGAATTACAACACGATTATGATAAAAAGCGGCTAACACATAATACGCAGGTTGTAGTCATAAACCATACGAATAACCTATGAGTGTATATACCTGTTCTAGGATTACACATAGATTTGATTCGCTACCTGTTCGTATCTCGAGCTCGCCTCGATGGATAGTGTTGGCAAAGGATATAGGTCGCGACAAATCAACTCGACTACCACCATTGTTGATCTATATCTTCATATTTAGCGGCAATGTGAGGAGAGTTAAGGAAATGTGGAATTATCAATGAATAAAGAGCACTGGAGTAAATATAAAAATTACAAAACAATATAATCGTAACTAACATCTGCCTATACTCAAGAGTCAGTGGTTAAAATGGCAATAAAGCTTCGACTCAAAAGTGAACTGTAATGTTACTAGTCTAAGGTAACTTTTACCTTAGCCAATCGATGCCAGACAAGAATTTATTACAAAACTAAAGAAACGTAACATAACAATAGAATAGAGAGAACATTTGAACCTTTTCCTTGTTGTAACCACTCGTTTAGTTTAAAATTAACGAGTGTTTCGTTTACGCTTAGGGGGCGAATCGTCCCTTTTCAAAACTGGGACCAAGGATGGGGGCTTTACAGACACTCCAATCGGGATCAAGACTTTATTCTTATGAGCGCAGTTTTTAAAATGTGAAATACATTACTCAATCATATCTGACACTTCAATTGACTAAGACTACCTAGCCGTCAATGCATAGTCATTGTAATTGTCTAATAATGTTCTTTTGTCTATAAACAGCACTTTGTCTCTCCAATGCCTAATGCACAAGCTCTGGAAACAATTTAGTTGTAACCTCATTTCATACGTAAAATGTGCCGTACGTATTATATATCTTGAATCTGGATCATAATTTTACCAAAGAGAAGGTTCAGGTGATCTCTATTCTACTGTGTAGCTTATATATCTTTGGTAAATTGATGTAAAAGTAGAGTAATAAAGGATTGTGTATCGGAACCGAGGCGATACATCATACGCCAGCGCCAGTTGCAGCAACACCCTCGTAAATAAACGCAGATTGATATCTTAGTCAGGTTCTATAGTATGTGTGTAGGTACCGAGTATACAAGTAGCCGGTTAGTGTTACCTACCGGACCTACTCCGTGACTGGGTGCGATGCCAACTTCCTTTTATACAAGCAATAAGAAAGGTGGCTACACTACCGGCCAGAGCTAGAGGTCCGATTCTGAACCATTATGATGTAATTAACGAAATAAGGAATCGAGTATATCTAAGATTATTTAAATGAAAATGGCCTGAAACAAATATTTAAAGATAGAAATGTTCTCCGGATATCCTTAGTATACGAACCTCAGCCGCGAAGCTACCCGGCACCTGGTACTCCCAGCGGCTGCACGGTGTCAACTCTGTGCCGGTGCAGCCGACGTCGACGCCGCGGACCGAACATTGCTTCAGGTTGTCTTCGACGTCACTACTGCTACCCCAACTGGTTGCCGTGAAGTTATCGCACTTTAACACGCATCTGAAACGTTATTCGTACAGGTTTACTTCAAGTTTGTTAGTAATTATGGCGCTGCACATACATCTCGACCTTACACAATATTATTATAGTTTGATTCTCATGGTGACTTCGGTACCACCCAGCCTCTCCTCCCCATCACAGCTGGCGTCTTTGATAACCTTCGACAACAGGTACCTAATATTTTTAGCACATAGATAGATAGATAAACTCTCTATTGTACCACATTAAACCTTAATTCTAACAAAAACTCCCTTTACAAAAACAATATTAAACCTAACAACATGGCACAATGGGCGGCCTTATTGCTAAAAGCGATCTCTTCCGGGCAACCTTTAACATCAGTGTCCTGCCCCAAAATTCTGTAGACGCAAAAGATTATCGATATCCATTTTGTGGACATTCAATAGGAAGAACTGTGTGAATCCAGAAGGAATACCGAGACAAATCACACCCACGCATTATGTGGTACTTTGGTACCGAACAGATTTAACCATGACTGAACAATATACTTTCGACATTAGGATTATTTAGGACGGAGGGACGTGTGGGTTGTAATTGTTGAAGTAGATCGATGAGGATGATGATGTTGATGCGTCACGGTCGCTGGGGTCTGAGCAGGTCCAGCACAGAGCCCAGGTGTATGTTTACCTGTATCCGACGTCCTCGACGGCGAACACGTAGTTGACGTTGTACATGGAGTTGGTGGCGTAGACGAGCGCCAGCATGGCCATCGTGAACACCTGGTGCCGGCCGAACGCACCCAGCTGTCCCAGCACAGAGTCCAGGTGCACCTTGCCCTCACCATCGTCCACCACGTTTAGACACGACATCGTCACTAATATCTCTCGCACGCAGTTTTCAAACTTTAATTTATTTTCGTCACCATTCTTTTTCGAATTTATATTTGCAAGTTTTTAGTTTTCGTTAAATATTTACTAATTTTTTTGGGTAAAAATCTCTCTGTTTCTGTCATCTGATTTGATAATGGATATTCAGCAAACAAGGCTCGCAGTATAGCACGACACCTGGCAACGCTCAGGCTCAGGCTCAGGCTCAGGCTCAGAATAGTGGATTAGTCGTCGTTGCGGTCGTCGTATAACTACATTTACTACGATAACACTTTCCTTTACAAGTCACGACACGACACGTATTTGCGTCTCCGACTATTTATAACGGTATAATAGGTGATTTGTTTATCAAAACTCAACAAATTAAATATTTTTATTTTAACTAAAAGTAGGTATACGTTAACACTTTTCACTGCTCTGTTAGATAATAGAGTCGAGTTCGTTCTACTGAAGTGAACTCAATGGAGAAACTCCTGTAAGCCTAAATATCACGGTCTCTCGGAAGTAATGTGTAAGTAAATAAGTTATAATAATAATTTAAATATTTGTAATTGTCTGTTAGATACGTCAGCGCAGATAACACACACACACACACTCACGTCACGGCCACCGTATAAGTATAAAAACCTAAGTTTTACAAATTATAAGCCTTTTAGACCTCGTCCAGGTAGTGTTTTATGATTAGAAATTATTTGTATAAAGTGAATAAAGAATAGACACACGTAGAGCAACCGATTACTTGCTACATTTGACTGAGACTACTTCAACCCAAAGCTGACAACATACTGTGTCTAGGTAGTAGGTACTTATTGGGTGATCTCAAGTCTATAATGAAGCCCTTAGAGCCCTGCGGCTCGATTGCGTCCCTAAATCACTCATTTCTCGTCAAATATCAATGACAACAATATTTGTACAGCTTTTAAATATAAGTATACAGACAATTAGATCGAGGCACAATTCACAAACATATTTTCAACATTTTATTAATTGAACTACACACCATTTTTCACTAAGTTATTTATGAGTAGCACTGACTTTTATTGTACTGACATTTAGGTTGAAATAGTAACAGTTTAATAGTAATTTGAATAGGTTAGTTAGTAGGTAGACAGACCGGCCGCGGCCGAGGGGGCGCGGGCGGCGGCATGCGACATGCGAACGTCGCTCGCGCATTGTGACTTCAAGTGGAAGATTAGTGCGGTAACTCGACTACTAGGTATGCTAAGTAGGTATACCTATTATACATTGTCCTAATTCGCAAACAATCGACAACATTATCATTATAAATTACGTCAAAGTACAAAAAATTAGGTTGACGTTTTTATTTCTTTAACCTTTTAATTTTAATAATTGCATCTGTACGTTCGTGCCGTTTGTCACAGAATAGAATAATAGTCCTTTTATGTTGAGGTTTAAGGCGCAAATATGAACCAGGATTTTGATTGTGGTCAGGCTGGGACAGATTACTTTTGTTGTTTTTTAGCTTATCCAAACCTAAATAAAAAAAACATCAGAAGTGTTTTTTAACTTTTTTGATAAGCAACGAACTAGAAACGACAAGGAAATGAATACATACCAAGTATATGAAATGTTTGAATACAAAACAAGATGGGAGATATGGGACGTGGTAACGTTATCAATTGTAGCAAATAACGAATACCAACTTATTCATAATGTGTACAGTACCTAACTAATGGTTCATCACTCGGCTTCATAATGAATATGTCTTACAGGTTTTATATGTATTAATTTACGTCGAATACGTTCAAGATATTTATAATAACAATAGAGTACAAAAAACACCTTTCCCTAAGTTAGACTTCGGCTTTCTTCCAAAATCCCCAGCCGGTGCTCAAAGAAAAGCGCAGGGAATTTACACAGCTCAGGAGTGTAGAAGACATTTGACATGAGTTCCTTTTCGTAACAGTCCGGAAACATGAGAATCGACACATTTTCAAAATAAATAAAAAAATAAAATGCAATTATGGAATTTGACATAAAGTGTCTTCACAATCAATCAGAAGAGTCACATGCAGAAACAAAATGTATAGGATGCGACGGTGAAGTTCCATCGTTTCGTGACCGGGGGACGGTGTGATTAGCTATAACCGTCATAATTGGGTGTACTTCACGTAAGATAATAAATAAATAATAAATAAATAAAATTTCAGGACATTCCACACATCGCCATCTAGCCCCAAGCTAAGTAACTAGACTTGTGTTATGGGTGCTAGACAACGGATATACTACATATTTACTTTTCTTTTGTAAATTTATACTTATAATACATATAAACAACCAGACCACAGACAAATATCTACGCATAAATACTTGTCTGAGGCGGGAATCGAACCCGCAACCCTGTGTTTGGCAGTCCGGCATGGTGACCATTGTGCCAACTGGGTCGTCAAAAAAGATGAGAACTGCGTCGTCGTCGATACAGCCTACCCGAGTTATATTTCCTCCCTCTATTCCACTGTTATATTATATATCGTTGCAGTCACCTCTAATGTTAATGCCCTTGTTATAACTTTACAGTAGTTTTCCATTAAATATACATAATAATTAGAAACATAAGAACATAGTATTTCTGGTAAGTAGGTACCTAGGTATAAATGTTAGACAATTTTAAAATTTACAATTTTTTTGTAAAGTAACACATCCCGTAGCCTGTTGTATATGTGTGGTTACGTGTATTTATGATGTTTTAATGAGTATCGTCAGCAGTTTTATCTGACACAATTCATGATTCCAAAACTACAATCTTTCAAAAGTAGCTGACATCTATACATATAATAAATCTGTAGACATGAAAAAATCTGTAATTGTAAAATATCCAGAAAAAAAATACACAGGTCGCCTTAAAATCGTTAGCTGAACACGATAAGGTAGTTTTTAGAATTTTTGTCTGTTTGTCTTTTTGTCTGTTTGTTTGAACCAGGTAATCTTATAAACTACAGAACAGATTTTAACGAGGTCCACATAAATATGTTCAGAAAATATCAGATTAACATTTAGGGTATGTTTCAATTTAACTTTAATACAATAATGATGATATTTGATAAAAAAACATTTAAAAAATGTGAAATCGAAATATTTTTCCGTGGTAAAACGTAATCGAACGTCGGAAGGGAACAGTACCCTTACCACGAGTTTTTTACGTATTCGATCAAACATACTATATTGAGTATTTGCTATGAAACTTCCCAAAAATCGACTTACTAGGTCCACCCGTCTCTGAGAATATCGGTAGTGACATACTGACAGACAGACGGACAAGAGAGTGATCTTATAAGAGTTCCTTTTTTTCGAGTGCTTCAACAAATCATGGTAGGGGTACAGTACATGCCTCCGCTCAAAATGACAACTGTCATAAAACCAAGTAGTTTGCATTATATACTACCTACGTGAAACTGAAAATGAGGTTAGTACAAAGAGGTACTACTACATAATATTACCGATCTCTTTTACCGAAGACCTCCTTGATGTTACACTTCTATCGCGCTTATCTCTAATTAAATAGTTTGAATTATGAGTTCAAGTTGCGGAAACCTTAGAAAATAAAAGAAAAATTGAATTTTCCAAATCGGTCCAAGCGTTTACGATTAATCAGCGAACATACATAAAAAAATAAATATACGAGACGAATTTAGAACCTCCTCCCTTTTTGAATTCAGTTAAAAAATAGATAGATATTTGTAAAAATCAATTTTTCATTTTGTTTTCCCGAAAATTACGTGGATTACGTAATTTTCGGGAAAACAAAATGAAAAAAAAGCCAGCTACCTAATAAAAAAACTGGACAATTTGGTCAAGAATTCAGAAAATTGTAAAAGGGGTTCGGACATTCAGTATGGGAGCGAGGTATATTATGATTTTTGCGCTGTGATTTTAGACCCGATGAATAAATAATGCCCTTACGCTTTATAGGTTTTGTTTAAGGGCATCATTTGTTCTTTTCGATGGGTATGGGACTCAAAGTGAACCGCACACTTTTGAAAAATCATAGGACATCATTTTACCCTAAATATTCCATTTCCGAGACGCTTTAGAAGTTGGGTGTCCTTTTGTAGTATGGCATTAAGGTTTTGGCATAATTGGTTTCGGCATAATAACCCTAGGCAAAACATAATTTCACAAAATTCTTTTTGGCATAAAGTCACCGCGCACTTTATAGGTTTGGTGTTATTTATTATTTGGTTTTTTTTGATATCCTCTATCGATATGTATGAGTCTCAAAGGGCACCGTGCACTATTGTAATATCATATGACATCACATTCCTTCAAATACCCCGTTTCCGAGACGCTTTAAATGTTTGGTGTGAAAGCGTTTTTTGTTCAACGTAATGCCTGCTATCAATATGTAAGAATCTCAATGTGCATCGCGTTATTTTAAGTATGAGCGTCTGTTCTGTCCAATGGCAATTTTTATTTTTAATCATTAATATAATATTTGAAAATAAAAATAATATAAATAGTACATTGTTACCCTAGGTGTGAAAGTCACTCACTGAGTCCCGAGACGGAGTAATAGTTCGAGGGACTTAATGAGTCTTTTACCCGAGGTAAACACTGTGCTTTTCATTACGAATAATACATAAAATTCTTCATAATAACGAGAATGAATGAGAGACTCCATACTCCATACTACCTCTGGCAGTATGCATGAGCCGTGTGAAGCTATAATTGTTATTCTTTGGTGTTATCTAAAGCAAGGAAGTTAGGTTTTTGAAGTTCCTAATGCGTAATGATACTGATACTGGCTACAAGCACATTGCACAAGCCGCGCGAAGCCATTATTTGACATGACAGCTGTCAGTGAAAGCGATTTTCCCTAGGGCTGAAAGTTTTTCTTTCTACACGCTCTTCAGGCATCTTTAGACCTACTTTCAGAGTATGAGTAATGAAAAGTTTGTTTTTGTCTTTGACGAGTTTAAATGCTCAATATTATATACCTATTACTTTTTAGAAACTTTTGCCAGTGTAAAACTGTCGTAGTTTGTTATGTAGTCTCACCTTTAGGCACGAAAGGCTGCGAAATACAGAACAACTCTTTAGGCATCTTTAGACCTACTTTTGGAGTATGAGTAATGAAAATATTATTTGGACCAAAATAGATTATTACTTGCATGATGTTGGTGTTAAAAATACTATTACCTCTTATATTATGAAAGGAAAAATATGAATCGAAGGACAAAGGTAGTTAATAATTATTTTTTCTTTAATTTACAATTAACCAAATATAACTAGGAAGACAAAGTATGTTGAAAGTTTTGTACTAATAGGAATTAGCTTATTATATTGTTGTGTATTATATTTTATTTGTGTGAAATTAATAAAAAAATAAAAAATAAATATTACTTACACTTAAGTGCCTTCGCCAAATCAATTAAAAATATATATTTCAAAAACAATGTAACTACCTATTTTGTTATTATAACTTACACCAAACGATAAATAGTATATATGCGGGAAAATGCTAGGTATTCTAAATAAACCAAAACCACATCGCGAACGAAGTTGCGGGCAACAGCTAGTGTAAATATACGATAGAGCCATTCGAGGTAACTTGTGCGTGTTTTATTCTTAGTAATCCGTAGGTGTACTGAGCTTAATCCCCTTCGCTATCCTCTGAGCGCGGGCTGGGGACTTAGGATTTTGTGCATATTTGTAAAATAATAGTTGGAGCCTATCCTATTACGGCAAAGTCAAAAAGAGGGTACTACCATACCCTCTTTTGCTATATTATTATTCCTCTTTTGCCCAGATTTGCTATATTATATCATTTGATAGTAGACAGGTACCAAATACTTCTATAGAACTACTGGATCGGCTTGAGTTCGGTAGAATTGAAACACTGGGAGATATTTGTGCTCGTGTTACTACGGGTAGTAAGTGTAGTAGCACTTGTAGTAGTACCAACACTACCACTATGTCCAAGCATAGTACGGCGGCTTAGTAGTGTTGGCACTACTACACTACTACACTACCAATAGTGTAGTGTAGCGTAGTAGTACTTGTATAGACAAGTGTTAGATATAATGATACAATGTCATTGCGAGGTAGTTTGTAGCTTTGTAGAACTATGAGATGTTGTGCGGAGATCCGAGCTGTTGTTGATGGTAGTAGGTAGGTAGGTAGGTACTTGCAATTATTGGATGTAGCTCAAGTGTAGAGCTACACTACCTTGCACTAACTCTACATACTAATTACTAACGTAGTTTTATACTTATTTTAAAATCTAATAACAAATGGAAGAAAATAATTTATATGTGTAGGTACATACTTAATACAGCACTTTTATTTGAAAGTACAGTTGCGCGGGAAGTATCGCGATATAACCCTTGGCTTAGCTACCTTGTCTCTAGCTAGACGTATTGACGAGTTTATTCTGGACTAGGTCGACTATGCTGAGAGGGTGATAAATGTTCTCCACTGCTGGTAATATGTAGAAATAGATGAAACCTTAGAGCCGTCTCTCCAGCTCAGATACTTACTTACTTTCCTTTGCAAAAAATTATAACAAAACGAAATTTACAAACCGAATGATTGAGCATCGGGAAAGCAGCTGGTCGATGGGGAAAACAGCTACTCGTCGGGAAAAACATAAACATCGGAAAAATCTTTGAAGAAAAAAAAAAATTGTTGGGCGTCGGCAAAATCAGTCGAACTTCGTATTGCATTAATTATCTGACTTTATTTCTGTTAATGAGCTCCCGCTACCTTAACAACAATCATAATAATTGTTGTTTAACGAGCTTAATTAAAACCTCGTGTAATTAACGCGGCTTTTATTGAATGAACGATTCGTTCAAAGCTCGGGTTCACTCAATCGATCACTCACTCACTCACTATATAATTTGTCTAAACAAAACGGGACAATCTCGCCTATTCTAATCAAACAAAAAGTCGAGTGACTGCCCTCGAAGCCCTGGTGACCACACGAGGTGAGATAATACACTATTGAAAAACAATCTTAACATAACAACAATAAGATTAATTTTACTTTAAATAATTCGAGTATCATCTGAGCACTGACTTGCACTTTGAGATCTCAACACTTGAATTGATTTTAAACTTAAACCTATCTAGATATAAGATAGATAATTGTTTGATGGTATGTTGGTGACTTGCAGTTCAGTCACAGTAGCGAGCCTGGCTGAACTGCCTTTAACGTTTTAAATAACAAATGAGATTGTGAGAAGATATTCGAAGGGATTCTATGGGGGAAATCGTCGGAGGCAAGTGAAGTGACTGAGCACAATGTTGGAATGGCAAATACCAACTAGTGTGAAATTGAACGTCAACTTACGTAAGAACGATCATAAACTACTCACATTTGAAATATTCTGGCTTTCAAGGATGAAGGCAGTCGCACAGCCAGCACTGATCATTGTTTTTTTTAATTAATTCTTTTGAGATATTTTTCTGACGAAATGGTGAAGTGTAAACATAAAGATCACAGTTCAGGTGTAGAACCTTTGCTGGAAATTGCAAATGATATTCAGGTTTGAGCTACAAGACCGCTCGGTGACGAAGAGGGCCCACTTAATTGAACAATATCAACCTTACTTACTAAGTTACCTGAACATCTAGCTTAAACCTGTAATTGGTTAGCAGTAAAGTATGACTTAAGTTTTGTTCATGTTTTGTTTCATCCTTGATTACGTATACTATAAAGTGATGATAGTTTATGTGAGCACGTAATAAAACTCATATACTAATATAATGCAACCGTTTGTTGTCGCGTTGTCACATTGTCAATACAATATATATACCGAGATCAAAGTGTCCGTCAATGTCGCGCAGCGTCACGACGACACGACGCGGTGCGACGCGGGCGCGCGCGCAGGCGGGCGCAGGCCGGCTACAATCACAGGCAACAATGGTTCCGTTTTGACACCTCTAGCTCTACACAAATATATCGTATTTCTTTGTTGCAGGTGTCGACCGAGGGACCGAGGGAGGCACGGGAAACACGACCCTGTGCCATAAGGACATAAGGTGGTTAATGCAACATGCGATACGCTCTCCTTCTCCACTCTACTTGATCTAAAGTCAGGATACATCAAAATGTCTTACTGCCAAAATTTATAAGGCACCTTTACTCGGTACGATCTGTTAACACCTCACCCGGGTATCATATCTGTTATTTTTACGTCTCATTAAACAAACTTAAGATTCTGACAGTAAATAGTAATAAACTAAACTAAACCTTGTACCACATCGTCGAAGAAATTCAATAAATAAAGGAATGAATCTCTTACCAAAAGTGTACAAGTAGAGGTACATGACATGGTTATACTTATACATATAGGTACGTATCTGTAGGTAGGTATGTATACACTATACGTACCTATAGGTAAAGTACCTACGCTACGTGTAGAGATGTAGGTATATGTTGTTGACGCGTGATCAACACAAGCATTGTACAAAACTAACGGCTTATGGACCTCTCGTGACTTTTCACATTTACTAGAGATCCGCAACGGAACTTGTATGTGATTCTTTTTTTATTTTACGACTGCTATAAATGTAGGTGATAGGTATACAAGCACACATTCATGAAAACCCATCACCATTCACACTTGAAATCAGACAGTTGGTAGATATTATAAAGCAAAATAATTTTTAACTTTTTTTTCTCTCTACATGTTGCTCTCCCCTAAATTATATTGACAACTTATCATTTAAAATAAAAATAAGCAATAAATCATACAGCAATCAATCGATTAAATACTCTGGCCGGCAGTTATTATTATTAAAACTTACCACCTACTGCTATTAGTTTACCTAACTGAATATTGTACGGAACCTTTGCCTCGTGGCGATGGCGTGGACAGGACCAGACCGGTCGGTTGTGAAACTTTTTAGGCTCGAATCGTTGAGGCACATCAATTTTATTCGATGAGATTCCAAACGAACTGTTAAATATGAGATGATGCTGGGCAACTATCGACTCTAATGTCGTTAACTTTAAGAGTCCGAATTGAAAACCGATAACGATGTAACCATAAAGTCTTCGGTAGAAACGATGAAATTTTAATGAGTTAGATATTAATTGATATTTTGACGGTTGTTAGAGCATTACAACCGCGCGTCGTCGGCGTCGTCGGCGTCTTCAGCGTCGTCATAACAATAGGGTTTATAACAAAACTAACATTAAGATCTAAATATACGAGTACTTACTTAGGTATAAGATTACTCAAGAATATTCTTGTAATGAGAGAATATCCGGGAATGACTCCTAGACTGTCCGATAACAACAAAGGTTTATTGGAGTAGTAATTATATCCGTTGTCTAGCTAACAGTTTAAAGACCCATAACACAAGTGTATAGTTACTTAGCTTGAGCTAGATGACGATGTACTGCAATATTTATTTATTATTATATATAAGTGTTCGAGGACGTAGTAGGAATCTCGTAGGAATATGCTTGTAAATTCTCAAAGAGAGGAGGCTCACAAGCGAATCTCCCTGATATTTAACGGTCGTGCTGGTTAAGCGACGCCCGGCGCGGTCATTACTTCGATGGGTGACCAATTAAGCCCAGCCCCTCCGTGCTTCGGAAGGCACGTTAAGCCGTCGCGTCGGTCCCGGTTGCTACCTCTAGTAGCAGTCGTTAGGTCAAGTGAGAGGCCTTTAGGCGATCTGAAAACTTTAACAATAGGTGAGCCACACCACTATACGAGAAGAAGAAGTTCTCAAAGGATAAAATTAAATTCTAACTAGCCCAAAAACATGTAAAAATATCGCTTAGTTTAGATTACTGACCTTTTAGAGTAGAATGGAGAGCGCTTCGTATCGGTACCTATAAGAAAATTCAAAGTAATCAGTGAATCATAAAAAATAAAAACATAGAAATGAATCCAATGATGAAGTGTTAAAATCAAGCGATGAAAAAGCAAATCGAACGTTTTAAAATAAAGTGCGAGTGACGACTTTCGAAATTATCAGTGTTTGTAAAATAATGTACGAATGGAGTGTGGATAGTTGTAGGGAGTGAATGATGAAACGGAGTAAGTCGTACACGTGGCTGTCGACGCTGCTGCTCAAACCGAAGGCGGAGGAGCAGCACGAGCGGGAGCACGAGCGCGAGGACGACGAGTGGGGCACTGTGCCCTGGATCCGCGCCAACGAGCTCATGAATGATGACAGGTGAGCAAGCTAATTTGATCATATTACATTCATATAGGGACACATACAATTCAACCAGCTCGAAGTCAACCGAAATTGTCATAAGCCGGATCCAGACAGATCATGAAGCTGAAGGAAAAATAAGAGGATTCAGCTCATGCATGCCTTTTATACCTTCCTTATGCTTGACCTCAAAGTTAAGGGAATGTCTAGCTATGTAAGATGTGCTTCAACCTGTTTAGAAGATGGCCGCATCCCCTTTTGTGTGCTAATTTCTGTTTTGCTAGCAGGAGGCAGAATAATCAGCAAAAATGCAACTACAAAATTCCCGAGCTGCGTAAAAGTTTTTACGGTAAAATAGGTACTTACCTTTAAGCTATGAATAATTGATTGAAGAGTAAAAAGCTTGCGTAAAGTGGTGTTACAAGATGTCTTCCCGTCAAGTGTTCGCAACTCACATACTGTCACGATACGAACCTGGTCACGGCTAGGAACACGTTACGTACCTGCGTCTTCAACGTATTGCACATCGGAGTCGTGCATTGCGTTCTTATTCTCGCTGTTCATTTATATATCTTTCTCTCACTCATCCGTGTTAGAGCGAGACGGACATAAACTTAGTTTTATGTTGTCTGTTGCAAACCCTAGACCCTAGGCTTACTTACATATTTTTTGTATGAAACGACCAGTCGGCGCGGGCGCGGCCGCTGCGCCCGCGCATCGCCGCACCGCGTCGGCCCCGAGTATGGTAACAACAACGGTCCCAGACGTTTTTGTCGAACATCACTGTTGACATGCACGCAATAAATCTCAGTTGTCAACTCGTATTATTATAAACTACAAATTGATATAAAAACAATTTCGTTATGATAACTTTCACCTAATTTGCTAATTTGTTTGTAAAAATGAGTTGACAGGTTGAACCTAGACTAGTGTCATGAGCACACATTTTGAAACGTGATTTTTTTATATTAGGTTTTGCAAATAATTCAATTTAATTCTGTCTGAAAATTGAATTAAATCGGGATGAACTATGTGTAGTTCATCCCGATTTAATTCAATTTTCAGAATCATAATATGTCGTTTATGGAGTAGTTTGCGCACTAGCAGAGCACTCTACAAACCCCCCACATGATGACTGATGGATAAGCGGGGGTCACTTAATACACTAATTTTAATATTCTCACTAATTTTTAACAAAGAAAATATATAATAAACATACTTTCCTTCACCGTAGGAGCAATGTCAATTAGCGCACATAATTTTTTCTTAAGAAAAATACGTTGGTGCACGGTCGGCTGGGATTCGAACCCACGACCTTCAGAATGAAAATCGAGGTATCTACCACTAAGCCAACACCGCTCTCGCGTTGAGGAAGCTTTCAAGGTAGGTCGTGAGGTAAGAGTACCTTGAGTTTGACAGTTCTCTCCTCATCTCAAACTGGACTCGAGTGAGGAGATTTTCGAGTGGAGGACATTTTTTATCAACTATGAATACGAATCTGTTGAGTGGAGGTTGAGTCGAGTCGAGGAAATCTCGAGGAAACGTCTAAGAACATGGGTGTTAGACTCTGAATTCAGCTGATAACTACAATTTGTTCATGTTAAACACAGAATATTTGAAACAGTTGTTTGTAGCTCGAGAGTGAATGGTGTTCATGTTATTTATGTTCTGTAAGGAATGGTTGCCAGTTGCCTACTTTCTTCAAAGCTTGGCTTTCAAGCGAACCGAGTAGTTTCATAATAGTTGTAGTTTTATTGTGGCTAGTTAGGTATAGTAGGCAGCTTTGTACCTACCTACTGCGTGCTACTGCAGATAATGTAAGGCTGAACTTAGGTACAAGCCTAAGCTACTAAGCTTATTTCTATCTAATTTAGTAGAAGAACGCATCTTTAGATCACCCCCCCTTAGGGTGATGTAAAGATCGCTAGTAGGGATTAAGACCCTAGGCCGTTCTCCCCAGTAGTACAGTTGACGTCGACTTTTAATATAAAAACAATATAACAACATATTCAGGAAATCCAATTTTTCAACATAATTCGATGCATAATTATAACGTTAAAGTGATAATAAAATATAATGTTCATGAGCCATAGAGATCAAACTATACAAAACAAAAATAAACAGTACATCGTAGTATTTTTCTTAAACTTTTCTTTTACGTACTTTTTTGTATTTATAAAATAGCCGTAGACATCTGTATTCTATAAGCCATTACCCTTTAGGTACAACATAAATAAACGCAAAAAAAATTGAGCTTTGATTATCATCATAAAAATGCAATAAAAGATTTCAAGATTTTCTCTCCTCTGGACATGGTCGACTAAGCTGAGAGGGGGTGCTGGGCAAGTAGAAATGGTTTCGAGCCTGGCCCGTTTTAAGAGGAAAGGGTACCGACGCTCTCTTCATATAAACTTAGTCGACTGTCTTCTCCTTGGATAATGACACTATAGCAAATATTTTTTTCAAAGGTCCTTCAGAACCGTGTGATGTACTCTCTATTATTGTAAATATCTTATATCTATCCACCGTGAGTACGTACATTCCTCTGGCATCACTGCGCCCGCGCTACGCTGCTGCTGGTGGGAAAGTCCATTGTTCTAGTGCTGACTGCTGACTGGTGACTGCTGACTGGTGACTGGTGCGCTAGGTAGGCGCGAGTGAACATTACACATTATTCATGTTCACTATTAGTTTTTATAGTCACGCTTTTTGTACTTTTATATTATTATTATTTTTGGTACGTAATTAGATATGTATTTAAATGAGGATTGCTTACGATATCATTGTGCAGGTATTTACCAGTCGCGTCCCGCGGTTTTACCACGGTCCCGTTACTATTTAGGGATAAGGAATAGCTTTATATGTTACTACAGGGTTCATTTTTAGAATTTTGTGCTAATGCGAACGTTTTTTATAACCTTCAATCAAATGTCTAGGTTACTCTCACAATCCCCTACTATAACAGGGGAGGGAATTATAATCCCCGCCGTGGGGATTTTGCGAGTTTTTGTCCTGCTGGCACTCAAAGAAAAGCGCAGGGAATTTTAAGATTACACAAATACCCGCGTCAATCCCTAGATCTCTATTTACAGGGTGTTTTTTATGTGATCTCTAATGGTCATATTACTGTAGATATATGTACATCTTAACTGAGAATATTATCCTTTTTTGAAGCCTGATCCTCTTAATCCATAAAATTCAGTTAGACTGAATTTGATGGATTAAGAGGATCAGGTAAAACCCAACGTAAAATGTTACCATCGATCCTTACGTTTGCTGTTACAGTACACATATAACAAGTGTGCACTTTGGATAGAGCGGTCATAGATTTAGGTAAGTCACTCTTCGCAAAAGGACAGGCTTATGTAGCGCTCAAAGTGTCGTGTCTCGTGTCGTTCAGTGCAATGCAACTGTACTAAGGGATTCTTATAGGGCAAGGTGGCATCCGACGACGGCTATCCACTAAACGACACGAGACACGACACTTTGAGATTGCCTACAGAATACATCTGTGTATTCTTATAGGGCAAGGTGGCATCCGACGACGGCTATCCACTGAACGACACGAGACACGACACTTTGAGATTGCCTACAGAATACATCTGTGTATTCTTATAGGGCAAGGTGGCATCCGACGACGGCTATCCACTGAACGACACGAGACACGACACTTTGAGATTGCCTACAGAATACATCTGTGTATTCTTATAGGGCAAGGTGGCATCCGACGACGGCTATCCACTGAACGACACGAGACACGACACTTTGAGATTGCCTACAGAATACATCTGTGTATTCTTATAGGGCAAGGTGGCATCCGACGACGGCTATCCACTGAACGACACGAGACACGACGCTTTGAGATTGCCTACAGAATACATCTGTGTATTCTTATAGGGCATGGTGGCATCCGACGACGGCTATCCACTGAACGACACGAGACACGACGCTTTGAGATTGCCTACAGAATTACATCTCTGTATTTTTCTCGTTCCATACTTTTTAGAGTGCGATTTTTATATAGGTACCTAGTTTGTTTTATTAACTACAATTTTTTTACGTAGGTAGTCGGGTTACAGTTTTTGGAAAGAAGTTCCTTATTCATTAATATTTTTCCATTTTTCCTTTAATTTTTTTAGTAAATGACAAAATAACGTTTGCGGGGATAGCTAGTTTGTTTATAAAATTACCTATTTTATGAATTGGGTAATCACACGGAACATTTATAAAAACCGTTGAATATCAGTAAAACAGTTGCTTTCCCAGAGGAAAATTCCCATAAAATATCTACTATAAAACTTTAAGAAAGTCTTGAGAATTTTTTTACATACTTTCCACGAGATTTATTTCGTAGAGGGTGCTAAAGTAACCAACTTAAATCACGACCATAAAATTTTTCCCTCGTATTTAGTGAAAACCCCTGAAAGTGTCGTCTAACATACGCTTTATAAAAACGGGACCCGACTTATTAAACCAACAGTTTAATAATACACTCTATGCTAGGAGAAAATAGAGTTGAAGATGATAATGAATGATGATATTTTAAATTGCTTTGGTGAGATATTATTCAAAATAAATGCCTTTTGACAGTTTTATTCTTTAATATTGTCGGAAATTACCTCACTTTAATCGTGTAGGGCTGATCCATTGGAGTTATAAAACATTTTATTTCTTTAAAATTTGTATACTAATATATAATTTGATTACATTTATTGTAGGTAACTAAACTTAAAAGTAAGTACAGTACAGAACATATTCTTAGATAGGTTCCTACACAATTTTTTAAATAAAAAAGTCACGACTTGGGTACCTAATATGTATCTCAATATAACAATAAGTAAAGACACCGGTATTCTCCGTTTCTTAAATAAGATCGATATTTGAAATATTCATTCCCGGGATTTTCAGTACTAGTTTTTTTAACAATAATGCAGCGTTGAGCTAGTTAATGACTATTTTATGCACGACCTGTAAAAGTTTCAAAATGTATTTATTTTTGAGATGGCATTAAAAGCATTGACCGACCATTGCCACTGCCAACCCTGACCTCTAACCAATAAATAATTGTATAAGTGTGCACATGATATAGTGTTATTCCACACTTTATAGAGTCATCTCGGAGGTGACTCCATTATTGTCTTATTGCTCTCTATTATATCGCTACTACTTGGGTGACTTATATAACACCCATATAACACCTGTCTCATTATGTCAGGTTTACAGCTTATAGCGGTAGCGGAAGGTCATCGGTAGGTAGATCGAGTAATAGAGGTATTGATCAATTGCTATCTGATAAACGATATTATATTCTTGGAACTTTCGTTGTTTATTTTGTGAATGTGTGTTTGAAAATATTTTAACAAATGAAGTAGAACTAAACAAATAAAACAACATCGGAAAAGCAGTTGACCTCTTTAGCATTGACTTGAGCTGTCAATAACATTTATTGATTTCTAATTTCATTGACTGCTTGGAAAGTAGTGGCGACGATTCGCCTCCCCATTAAAAGTTCCAACGAAACATCGTCATTGGGCGGCCTACCGGGTCTAACACCTGCCCGGTTGAATCTCTGCCTTTTGGAGGTGCATAACACCTCGTACCTTGAAAAATTTATATCAAATAGGTATAGAATAGATGATTAATACGTGATCAATTTTTATCCATGCTATTCAGGTTGCTGACAATGTCCAGCACCTGTACCACCCTATCAGCTTAGTCGACCGTGTCCAGAAGTAAGAACTAGTCAATACGTTTGGAGGCAACTAAGCTGGAGGCGGGTTTCATCACGATGTTGAGGTAATATAATATGTAGGCTTTGTAGGTATGTAAGTTTTTGGTAAGAAAAATCGATTGCAAATTTTCCAAAGGATATTACTGCATAATTCATCGTGGCATCGTGATGAAATAAAAGCCATACCTATTCAATTATAAAAGCACTCTAATTCTGCTAACTAGTTACTAAACTAGCATTCCACTACATTTCCCAAGCTTGAAGCTATTTCAATACCGTAGATTCTGCGTTCATATTCGTGTACCATTCCAGTTCGTGCCTTATAAGGGAACTGATAAAAACATTCGAATTTCAAACATCTACCTTATCTATACACAAATTGAGTTTAATTTACATTTATCGAATTACCATCGTCGGCGAGTGCAACGGTGGTGTACGAAGGGTTATTTAAATTGTTACTTTATTTCGATAGCTTGTAAGTAGTTTTTCATTTGTGTGTATTGAAAGTAGACCTTAGCAACTCTAGGCTCTAGATCTAATGGAAAGGTTTTTGTTTAGGGTTGCGCCTACAGCCGGCAAAAGCATAGAAAACAGTGCTCACTATCCGGTCATGATCCCCTACGATGAAACATTTTGGGAAACTTCGCTAAATTAAAAGCGCAGGTTATAAATGGACAAAAAATTCCAATATTCGCCTATACATTTATTTACTAGCGTTAGTTCGTTTTTCGTTGATTAAACTCAGCTTTACTTGTTGTATTTTGAAGTCAAGTGTATGTAGGAACCACTTTCTTCCCAAATATTCAGAGGTCTTCCATTATTATATATGTAAGTGTATATAGATATAACACTTTATCTAATTGTGCTGAAACAGTAGATAATGTAACGTTTACCTCGACGGGCCCGTAGCCGTACATATAGTACATTGATATTATCGAGAACGTCACACCGCTCGACGTTCGCTCGCGGCCCGACGCCAGCCGCCCGCCGCGCCGCCCGCCACGCCGGCCCTAACACGCGCGATTTGTGGGAATGTTGAGTGGGCGCCACTTGCCACTAAACAATACAGTGTCAGAGCGGAAAGCGACCTCGACATTTTACTGCTTACTCTTTATAACAACCATGAACATGATTTTCAATGAAAATTTGTGTGTAAATATGTCATAAAACTCATCTATAGCCTAAGCCAGCTAAACCAGCTATTTTTTTATTTAATCTGTGGTAATTTATTTAGCTAAAACCATAGTTATTCAAGCTTCGCAACATGAGCAAGAATAATGAGAGATTCTCCTACGAAGAAAATATTTTCGCAAAACATGATATTCAAGGACAATTTTCATATAGAAGTAAATCATAACTAATTGACGCAATATAAACAGTTAATTATCGGAGACACCTCCAGACCTTTATGTCTCAAGAATATACATATTCCTCACAGTCCCAGTTCGACACAATCAAATCAATTCATTAAATTAATAAATTTACGAAATTTACTATTATTGTTGTCACAAACCTAAAAAGTTATCAGTACTTGTTCCCCGCTACCCTCGTGTATGGTGACCACGGTCGCGAGAGCGCGCGCCCCGAGCCGCTCGCCTCGAGCCCCGTGAGGGTGCCGAATATAAAGTTTCATGTTTTATTGTCCAGCCAGATTGATGGCTTCGGGCTCTAAAGTATTTTCTCCCTTATATCCCCATCTTTAACATGTCTTGGCTTTCAGAGGGGATGAGGTGGCTCGGGTTCAAGTCGCGAGCTTTAATTTTATCTGAAACTTTATAGCCCCTATAAGAAGTTTTATATGGCACTTGATATTTAAACGAAAGAAATGATGACTAAGACATATGAGTATCAGTAGGTACGTAACATAGGCCCATACTCTGTCGTTACATAACGAGTTAAAAAAGGTAATGAAATGTAATATATTAATTTGCTAGAATACATATAGTGAGTAATTTATGATGTACAGTACAGTAGCTATGTATGTTCCAGCAGGTCCAGCAACGTACAATTATTCTTTCGAATAACATCACATGAAAACGTCAAAAATTAACAAAATGTAAACGGAACCAACGTCGATTTATTCCACTATGGGCACACTATGGGCACATAGGATAAATATCTAATAAGTGACACTTAAGTGTTCTTTGATGACTTGAGAATGTTTATATCTTATATCCCATCAAATACTTTTTTAAATAATTATTTCGTTCTGTTATATTATGACAGCTAAAGTGTCGCTGAACTCCAATTTATTACATTTTTGTCGATTTAGC
Source organism: Idaea straminata (assembly GCA_951213275.1). Taxonomy (NCBI): domain Eukaryota; kingdom Metazoa; phylum Arthropoda; class Insecta; order Lepidoptera; family Geometridae; genus Idaea; species Idaea straminata. The sequence continues at coordinate 13,262,249 of OX577863.1, read as the reverse complement.
ACATTGTCATCCCGAAATGGGTGACTTTTCAAAATGAAATGCAAATGTCCGCCGTTTCCCGACTTTCCCGAATCATCTTAGAAAACCATTATCCATTCCTCACAGCAGTTGCTGAGCTCCTCTTGACGGCTATTAAAGATAATCAAATAACAGTGGATTAAAGTAAACATACCTTTAATCCCGATTCAAATGTAGTACAGCCTCGAGCCAGACACACATTGAGGTATTTCAAAGTGCAATGATAAAACACTTGATTAATTCGAGTTTTTAATAATTAAAAGTTGACTTTATATTTCTTTGACTAATGTTATCTTCTTATATATAAAAATTAATTGCTGTTCGTTAGTCTCACTAAAACTCGAGAACGGCTGAACGGATTTATCTTATCTTAGTCTTGAAATGTTCGTGGAGGTCTAGGGAAGGTTTAAAAGGCGAGAAAAAAATCGAATAATTTCCGGGAAAACCCTATCAATTCCTACGGGATCGGGACTTACGCGGGTGAAACCGCGGGGCGCAGCTAGTCTATATATATAAAAATGAATTGCTGTTCGTTAGTCTCACTAAAACTCGAGAACGGCTGAACGGATTTATCTTATCTTAGTCTTGAAATGTTCGTGGAGGTCTAGGGAAGGTTTAAAAGGCGAGAAAAAATCTAATAATTTCCGGGAAAACTCTAAAAACAGCCTTTTTCTAATTCCTACGGGATCGGGACTTACGCGGGTGAAACCGCGGGGCGCAGCTAGTTTAAATAATAATTTGACTAATGAACTTGCATAAGGTGATAAAATTTCTTTGGTGGGCAGGGTGCGGGGGAGTCACAGCAGTATCTTGAAGACAGTGGCGGAGAGGTTCAACTCCCCATTTATGGTGCATTTCAGGGGAGTGGCGGTCAATCAGGGAAGTTTTCCTATAAATTGACCGTTGCTCCAATGATTTTTGCGCCATAAATCTTAAACCCGTCCCTAATTTTATTTTATTTTATTCTAAGTGTATTTTATTTTGTTTTGATTTTAATTTTATTGATATGGATCCGAGTTATCTGAAATAAATGAATTTTAATTTTAATTTTTTTAAAAATGTATGATTTATCCACTGAGATAAATTACGTAGTATTCTAAGTCAATGGGTTTATTATAAATCCCAAAACTCCAGAACACAGTTCAGGTTACAAAAGCCTTAGAATTACAAAAACCTTAAAAAAACTTGGAGAGGACAACAGACAAACAATAGTACATCTATACATATAATAAATCTGTAGACATCAAAAAATCTGTAATTGTAAGATATCCAGAAAAAAAATACACAGGTCGCCTTAAAATCGTTAGCTGAACACGATAGGGTACTTTTTAGAATTTTTGTCTGTTTGTCTGTTTGTCTGTTTGTCTGTTTGTCTGTTTGTCTGTCTGTTTGTTTGTTTGAACCAGGTAATCTCATAAACTACAGAACAGATTTTAAAAAGGTCCACACGAATATGTTCAGAATATATCAGAATAACATTTAGGGTATGTTTTAATTTAACTTTAATACAATAATTAAGATATTTGATAAAAAAACATTTAAAAAATAAGAAATCGAAATATTTTTCCGTGGTAAAACGTAATCGAACGTCAGAAGGGAACAGTACCCTTACCACGGGTTATTTACGTATTCGATTAAACATACTATATTGAGTATTCACTATGAAACTTCCTAAAAATCAACTTACTAGGTCCACCTGTCTCTGAGAATATCGGTAGTGACACACCGACAGACAAACGGACAAAAGAGTGATCGAAAAAGGGTTTCTTTTATTTCGAGTTCTTCAAAAAGTCATGGTAGGGGTGCAGTACATGCCTCCGTTCAAGATGACAGCTGACATAAAACCAAATAGTTTGCATTTAATACTACCTACGTGAAACTGAAAATGAGGTTAATACAAAGAGGTACTACTACATAATATTACCAATCTCCTTTACCGAAGACCTCCGATGTTACACTTCTATCGCGCTTTTCTCCTGCCTGCTATAGTTTGAATTATGAGTTCAAGTAGCGGAAACCTTAGATAGTTAAAACAAAAAAGAATTATCCAAATCGCTCCAAGAGTTTACGAGTAATCAGCGAACATACATAAAAATATATAGTTACGTGACAAATTGAGAACGTCCACCTTTTTTGATGTCGGTTAAAAAATATACAGGTAATAGTCATTTGTAAAAATCATTTTTTTTTCCAAAATTACGTAGCCCTGCCAGCTACCTAATAAAAAAAACTGGTTATTTTGGTCAAGAATTCAGAAAATGGGATTCATAGGACATTTTGTGCTAATAGAAATTGGACTTAGTTTTAGCTTATCATATTGTTGTTTAGTATGTTTTATTTGTGAAAAATTAACAAAAATAGTACATTGTTACCCAAGGTGTGAAAGTCACTCATTGAGTCCCGAGACGGAGTTTGGCGCCCGAGCGTAGCGAGGGCGCTAATACTTCGAGGGACTAAATGAGTGACTTTCACACCTTGGGCAAACAAAACAAACCCGAGGTAAACACTGTGCTTTTCATTACGAATAAACATAAAATTCTTCCTAATAACGAGAGTGAATGAGAGACTCCATACTACCTGATCCTCTTACAAGGTTGGGACCTTATGTAGATTTTTTGCTTTTGCTATTTGTTTTCAACATGTTTTCAATACTCAAATACGTCGGTACTAACCGAAGAGATTTTTATAAATTAGTTTATCCAACACTGAGTGATGACGCGAAGTCCGTAGATTTAAATTACAGTTTTTGTAACACGGTTTGTCTAGAAAATGTTATTTACACAAAATAAACAATGATAAATGAAAAACCAGATTAAACTTAACACAAAAACATAATAAAATAACAAAGGATAATACTAATTAAAATCATTCAAAATGCAAGCATTTCCCGCCAGTATTTTTTACTCAAGAAACGACACTGACCGCACGGTCACATAAAGCCACATCTGCAACATCTTGACAGGGCGCCGGTAGAGGCGCAGCATGGTCATACGTCGCTTTGACCATTTTCATCTTTACATTTATTTTATTAAATAAGATATCTTGAACTAAATATATTAACCTGAATTCGATTACTAAGAAAAAACCTATTATGTACTAAACTCTGGCAGTATGGATGAGCCGTGCGAAGCCATAATTGTTATTCTTCGGTGTTACCTAAATCAAGGAGGTTAGGTTTTTGAAGTCCCTAATGCGTAATGATACTGATACTGGCTACAAACACATTGCACAAGCCGCGCGAAGGCATAATTTAACATGACAGCTGTCAGTGAAAGCGATTTTCCCTAGGGCCGAAAGTTTTTCCTTCTACACGATCTTCAGGCATCTTTAGACCTACTTTCGTAGTATGAGTAAGCCTAGAATAAGAATTGCCTTTGCCAAATCAATTAATAATATAGTTTAAAAACAATGTAACTACCTATTTTGTTTTTATAACTTACACCGAATGATAAATTGTATCTATGCAGAAAAATGCTAGGTATTCTAAATAACCCAAAACCACATTGCGATCGAAGTCGCGGGCAACAGCTAGTTACGATATAAGTGTGGTAAATTGATCCTTGCATAGAGGCGGTTTATGACGCGCGAGCGGCAGCGAGCGTGTCATAAGAAGCCAAGATGCAAAGATCAATTCCACACGTATATCGTACGACGTTTTTTATCACAGTTGCGAATAAAAGAAAAGACTTGAAAAGAAAACAAAATAATAATTAACAAAATATTTGTGATAAGGCTATGTTTACATTTTTTTAAGGCAGATTTTTTTGTTAATTATGCTCCGGAAAGGCCAGGCTAAAGGCTTTTAACCTATACATCACGTAAAATTTTCATTCGTAAACCGACTTTAGAGACAACCATTTTTGCTAGCTAAAAAACTCTTTGGTATCTACCTTTTTTATACATCAAAACAGTATAACCCAGATAAATTAAGAATGTTTCACCTACCTAACATGTAATTAGCAGTGACATACGTATTTAACTTATCGGGATAACTTTACAGCACAAGTTAACAAATCTAAAACGCACGCGTGCATAATATGTTGGATTATGAGCCTAAAAGTCGTTGAATAAGATCCACTTTATGAGCAACTGTGATAAAAATATTTTTACCTTACATTGACAGCATGCTCAAGTCGTGCGAAGCCATTATAACTGAAAAAAAAAGGAAAACAACTAAAATGAATGTTATCTCTATTTAATTGTAATGTAATATTGTCTTTGTAAGGGGCTTGTGACAGCCGTAATCCTGCCGTCAGTCGCCAGTTATCGATAGCACTGTAATGGGTGCATAGAATTTTACGTTCGTACCTCACAACACTGGGTGTTGTTTGTAGTGATGCCGATCGATAGTCAACTATCGCTAAATAATCGATAGTCTATCGATAGTTCAAAAAACAGATAGTATCGATACTATCGATAGGACAATCGATAGTGTAGGTTTTTTCAGATGAAAACTATTGATAGTAAAACTATCGGTGGTTTGGCAAGACTAGTTGTTTGGGCAATAAAAAATTAATAGTACATTACGATATAAGTGTCGTAATAGTACATTACGATATAAGTGTGGTAAATTGATCTTTGCATAGAGGCGGTTTATGACGCGCGAGCGGTAGCGAGCGTGTCATAAGAAGCCAAGATGCAATGATCAATTCCACACGTATATCGTACGACGTTTTTTATCACAGTTGCGAATAAAAGAAAAGACTAGAAATTTAACAAAATAATAATTAACAAAATATTTGTGATAAGTCTATGTTTACATTTTTTTAAGGCAATATTTTTTTGTTAATTGTGCTCCGGAAAGGCCAGGCAAAAGACTTTTAACCTATACAGCCTCGTCTGACATACAAATTTTTTTAGGGTTTTTTTCTATTTGTTTTGCGTTGGGGGTTAAGAACAAAATACAATGGTACGGAAAAACAATATATTTAAGTAAAGAAAAAACAAATAATAAACAACTCAATTTTTAATCGTTTTCTAAGTCATTATCACGTAAAATTTTCGTTCGTAAACCGACTTTAGAGACAACCATTTTTGCTAGCTTAAAACTCTTTGGTATCTACCTTTTTTATACATCAAAACAGTATAACCCAGATAAATTAAGGATGTTTCACCTACCTAACATGTAATTAGCAGTAAGATACGTATTTAACTTATCGGGATAACTTTACAGCACTAGTTAACAAATCTAAAACGCACGCGTGCATAATATGTTGGATTATGAGCCTAAAAGCCGTTGAATAAGATCCACTTTATGAGCAACTGTGATAAAAATTGATATTTGCATAGAGGCGGTTTATGACGCGCGAGCGGCAGCGAGCGTGTTAAAGAAGCCAAGATGCAAATATCAATTCCACACGTATATCGGACGACGTTTTTTATCACAGTTGCGAATAAAAGAAAAGACTTGAAAAGAAAACAAAATAATAATTAACAAAATATTTGTGATAAGTCTATGTTTACATTTTTTAAGGCAATATTTTTTTGTTAATTATGCTCCGGAAAGGCCAGGCTAAAGACTTTTAACCTATACAGCCTCGTCTGACATACAATATTTTTTAGGGTTTTTTCTATTTCTTTTTGCGTCGGGGGTTAAGAACAAAATACAATGGTACGCAAAAACAATATATTTAAGTAAAGAAAAACAAAAAATAAACATAACTAAATTTTTAATCGTTTCCTAAGTCATTATCACGTAAAATTTCGTTCGTAAACCGACTTTAGAGACAACCATTTTTGCTAGCTAAAAAACTCTTTGGTACCTACCTTTTTTATCCATCAAAACAGTATAACCCAGATAAATTAAGAATGTTTCACCTACGTAACATGTAATTAGCAGTAAGATACGTATTTAACTTATCGGGATAACTTTATAGCACTAGGTTGGCAATGTAAAACGCACGCGTGCATAATATGTTGGATTATGAGCCTAAAAGCCGTTGAATAAGATCCACTTTATGAGCAAATGTGATAAAAACAATACATTTAAGTAAAGAAAAAACAAAAAATAAACTACTCATTTTTTAATCGTTTTCTAAGTCATTATCACGTAAAATTTTCGTTCGTAAACCGACTTTAGAGACAACCATTTTTGCTAGCTTAAAAACTCTTTGGTACCTACCTTTTTTATACATCAAAACAGTATAACCCAGATAAATTAAGAATGTATCCGGCTCACATTGACCATACTTATTGTCCTTGTTAACTTTCTAGCTGATATTTTGAACCTATACACATTATTAATCACCCGTATATCACTACCGCACGAGGCTATCCGTTCTACGTATCCTCATTCATTATCGCAGACAGATACCCTTTCCGAAGGGGATGATCGCTTTAAATACGGGGCCAGTTACGTATTATGTTGGAGAAATGTTAGCGGTTATTGGCATAATAATTGAGAGATTTTATATTGTAGGGATGCCTCCGGTCCTACACTGGAGCCTTTTGAAAATACGCTTGTTGTACCTACTTGTGGCTTTCTTTTTACAATTTTTTGTATTTAACTGTTGGAACGAAGTTCCTTATCGCGCGTTGTGACGGGGCTAGACGGAAAAAATTCTTACGAAAAGTTGTCACGACACTTTTTGCTATAGTAAGGTATTGTAAGCTGTGCGGCGTCGCATGTTTCTGTGTCTGTCTCTCTCTCTCTCTTATAGAAAGCAAGCCAGATATTTTCATTTCTATTTCGCATTGAACAGCGTGGTGTCGCGACGATTATTTTTGTTAGGTGTTATATAGGTTTTTTGTAAATAAAAAATAATAATAATAATGAATCCTGACAGTGTTTCTGTACAAGTTCCGGATATTGCTGATGGAGTTAGGTAAGTAGATATTATATACAGATAATAATAAATGCTTTTGTATTTTTAGCAAGTGCGCACTATAACCTCTCTTTATTATTGTGCTAACCCTGAGTGCTAACCAAGTCATACGCATTATAATCTCCACATTTTGTGTGTTTAGCAAGTGTACGCGTCATAATTTTAATAAATTCAAAAACAAATCATATTTTAATATTACAATATCAGAACGTATGTATTTAGCAAGCCGTGCGTGTTCTAACCTATACGCTGTTGTGTTTACGAAGTCGTGAGAGTATATATATATATACACTCTGTTGTGTTTACAAAGTCCCGCGCATCTATGACGTGTATGAAAGAATAGACAGACAGAGTACATATATACACGACTACAGTTAAATTACCAGAAGAAAAAAAACTGTGTAATCTGTAGCAGTTACTGAACCCATATTTGAAATAAAAAATATTAAAATTAAATCAAAGATTTGTCCCACATAACGCTAAAAATACTAACAACATAAACCGGCATACTAACTATTAAACACTTTCTATTCTGTGGTAGGCGTAGCGTAATTTCGCGGTTACAACTATTCATTCATTAAATTTTAGCAAACTCGCGTCGAAGCTCAACCTGCTGACCACCAGAACCTACCCCTCACCCCCGCTTCCCCACCAGCACCGCACGCGCCGCGCGCCCTCCTCAGTGGTACGGCCGCAGTTGTTGCGTAATTATCTTATCGCTTATCGTTTCGCATATCATTAACATGGCTTATCATTTACGTCGCGAGAGTACACATTAATAAAAAAAATATTATTATAACTTAAAAAAAATAAAATTATTACAATTCCTTCACTAATTAATCGAAAGGGACTTCGTTCCATCCGGGTGTCCGTTGACACCTCTCAAGTTTTTATATTTTAGGTAAAACAATACATTAACCTATGTTTTCCTACTGCAGGGCCAAGGTCTCCCTCAAATTTTCAAGTAAAAATAAATACTTAATTACATTTCCATGAAATCTACCCCATTGATGGGGTGAATGGAACTTATTCGAAATATAAACATGATATTTGTTGAATTTATTACTTGCCTACCAGCTGTTACCGCGGCTTTGTACGAGTACGCGCATGGTAGTTCTGTTTTATATAATAAAACCTTCCTCTTGAATCATTCTCTCTTATCAAAATCCAAAAAAAAAACAGACAGACAGCAGAAAGCAACTTTGTTAACCGACGAACAAACAAAAAACGGAGGAGGTTCTCCATTCGACGCGTTTCATATGTTTTGTACTAGGTATGTAGCGATTAAAATTTAACTTCAATGATGTGGTTAACTTATCCGAATCTGTTCAACCTGAGTCTTTGGTTTTCAATGTACCTACCTATCTTCACTGATTTAATAAAGTTTCTTCATTACAAAGCAATATTACATACAGTTTATCAATAGTAGATAGGAATGTCAAATTTCAAGTGAGGGAGTCACCGACTCCGTGGCGCAACGGTAGCGCGTCTGACTCCAGATCAGAAGGTTGCGTGTTCAAATCACGTCGGGGTCACTATAATCGTGCTTACGTCACATTTTTTTTACTTCTTTGTTTCCTATTTTTTATATTAAGACATATTAGAACCGTACATTGAAATAGTATTTATTTTTTATTTCTAACCAATCTGTATATATCCTTGAAAGAAAAACCATAGAAATCGCAATTGTTTATTGGAAATCCAAATTAATTTTAAGTCTTTGATAAAAACTTTAGTAAGTAGTACCACAATTTATTAAATCTATGGTAGTACTTACGAGTCTCGTTGCCCTCAATCAAAATGAAAAAGGAACAAAATCTTTCATTATACTTGTTTATATAGACTGTAGAGCAATTTGTCTATGAGATTTTAAACAACCATGGTTATTTTTAACCGACATCAAAAAAGGAAAATGTTCTCAATTCGTTGCGTACGTTTATTACTTAAATACCTATATTTTATGACACTACTAAAGTTATGATAATATCGGGGTATTCCCGCTATCCCCCAAGTGCTATCCCCCAGATGGGAGATTGTGGGAATTTGGCGTGGCAGTATCCCCCAATTGATAATCAACTAGTTCTACAAAATAAACAAAAAATATGGTAAATATCTCTATTGGAATAACTGTAGAAATCGGTTCTAGTTTTGGAAGGCAATGATTCGAGTAATAGTACCTAGTAGGACACACCAAAAACAAAACCCTCTAATTTGGCTTTGACGTAGTCGGGTAATTGGTCATGAATCGTAAAATAAACATGTTTAAGTTATTGTTATTGTAACACTGATATAACGATATTTAAATAGTGTTATAGATGGCATCGTTCAATAAGTACTTACTTTTCAATTATGTACACAAAGACATTCGTACATTTTGACACTGAGACTATGATACCTATGATATACTATACATGTTGACTTCGAAACATGAAGTACTAAGTCATACCTTCATACTTAGTATCGTAAGCAAGGAGTGTGTGTGTGTGTGTATCCAGATAATGTTGAGTGAGACAACATTCCTGGCTGGCTCCCAATTCCAAGAGAAGGCGTTCATCTCGTGAGTGCCTTCAACAACCATCGCGCACCGCAATATCTAAATGGTAGGTAACACCACGAATCTCTGAGAGTACGTGACACAGATTGTGCAATGTGCGCGGTAAAAATCGTATAGAAACTCGCGGCTAAGTTGTCTCCAGTCGTATTCACGTATTATTTCTTCTGGACGCGGTCGGCTAGACTAAGAGGCCAGTATAGATTCTGGAAAATACACGGTCATTTTCGGACAATAATTTATTTGCATAGAAATATAAAGTATTAATATGGTTCTGAAATTTCGGTATTGACCACGGTTCATAAGCAACACGTGCAAGTCATCATAATATTGTAACATAACATCATTTATATAATTGACGACAAGTCCGATAAGATAAGATTGCATCCGAATACTCAGACAAAAGGAGCCGCTGGAGGAAATTGTAGCTGCTGTTTCTTTTGGCTGACAACGTTTTTAAGTTGGTCAAAGAGAGCCATTTTTATACTAGAGTCGTGGTAGCAACCTTGCTGAGACGAAGACCTTTATATAACTACATAACCCAGCTATCGTAAATAAGTTCTCAGTTTTGTTTCATTTATAACAATTGAATGGTTATAGTTGACTACATCAACCGGTGCCGGATCCGCAAACCGAATCGAATGCTTTAATTCTCTGAGATTTCTCGATGCCCTACCGTGCGGTGTGACCGCGGGCGGGTAGCGGCAGGTGAACCGAACACCGTGGGAACGGAGGCCGACCGCAGCGCCGCTCGACCGTGACTGTATTAACACTTACAATACAGTAGCGAGATATTGGTTTACTTCATTGTCTTACTACCATCGCATCTCAATACCCAATCATTATCATTTATTCGTTAATGATTTGACGAGCGATATTATTTTATACTTATAGGCTACTTTATATGCGAACGAATGGAACCGCAGGGCGCTACTAGTCCTGCTGTAAACTGCATTAATTTCCTGTCGGTTCGCTTCATTAAACAAACTGAGATAATCTTTGCATTTTCATTCTATTTTAGATCGAAATTTAAATAATCTAGAACATTCCACGTCTTAGTAATTAGTGACTTCGCGAGAACTGAATACCGATCAGATTCATTACACTTGCACACCAATATAGCCATTATTTTCAAGCATTTAATGCCTGATTCTCTTTGAAGTGTTGTCTGTATAGATAGGCTAGAAATATGGAAGGGAGTATAAACTTTAAATCTATCAAATGGAGATCGATAATTTATTGATAGGTTTAAAAATATGCACATGAAAAAATCTTCTGTAGCTTAGCTTTTAAGTTAGATAAGTCACTCATATTCTCACCATTGAGATAAAAAATAATGTGACAAAGAAGAACACGGAACGGAACACATATTAGCATTGCGTAGCGTTTCCTTATTTATTGTTCTTTCTATGTAAAGTATGTAAAAATGAAGTAGGAAATCTTAGCAGAGATATGTGATTAGGCAACACACGAAGGCAACACTGTTTGAGAAATCATTTTCTTGCTAATGTAGGGTTATTCCTTTCGACTCCCACTTGCCAGTCTCCACGGGGGTAGTTAGGGTGTTACCAAACCAATCGATCGAACGTCGATCGACGTCATCGATCGATGGTAGAATGAAATAGTCGACGTCGATCGATAGTTTCTACCAGACCAATCGATCGACCGTCGATCGACGGCATCGATCGATGGTAGAATGGTATAGTCGACGTCCTCTTGTGAATACATTTTGAAAGAAACTGCCTGAGTTAATCGATCAACGTCGACCGGTGCCATCGACCGGCAATCGATCGATAGGTTAGTCGAACGGTATTTGTCGATCAATTAAAGTTACCAGACCAGTCGATCAACTTCGATCGACGTTGATCGATGTCGTCGATCGATAATCGATCGATTGGTCTGGTCGACCCTTACAAAAACAATATACATTCGTCCTCACTCAATAAAAAGGGTTGTTGAAACAGAGACAAATGACGATCGAAAAGGAAATAAAAGACGATCGGCCGGCATGCACGCTTAGAGATGAAATACTCAACGGAAAGTAGGTAAATCAGAACGTTTTCAATAGAAATCAGCAATATGACTCGGGTTACTTGAAGATAAAATATCTGCGCCTGTAATTTAGGTATTGCAAGACTTAATCTCAAACAAAAGTACCTCGATAATAATATTATACAACGATCAACTATTACGAAGATATAGAGTTGCCGTGTACCACCTCGCTCGACTGGTCCCGGTCCCGGTCCCGGTCCCTGCTGACGACTGATGGCTGACTATAGTCGTCACCTTCGTGATAACGACACTGTCGCGTTTCGTTTCGATGGTGTTACCAGCACACAGTCATCGTCGTCGTCACGCCCACACACTGCACTAGTTCAACTAAACACTCGTGTAACTGGTCTAGATGAGGAGTTAGCAGTACTCAGGCAAAATGAGCCACTTTATCAACGAGCCACGACTTCGAACGTCCCATTCATTTAATTTAAGTATTACATTTCGTCAGGCCATCTTATTTGCTTTGTTTCTAGTGCTGTTGGCAAAGAAGGCAGTATATATGTTATATTTTTTTTAATTTATGAAAAATATACTAATTTTTTAAACAGAAACATAATAAAGTACCTACTATCTAACATTAATATTATATTATCTACTTAATATTATTATTTATATTTTAAATCAAAACAGAAGTATTAAAATAATTCAAACCGAGTTTATCCCACAGAGTGTTACCTCACACTAAAAATCTATAATCATCCCAAAGTTTGTTTGAGTTTAAATTCCGTACCAAAAAAGCAGTCCTCGTAGAGATGCTTAGACTCGATCTTCTATCGATTTTACTTGGTGAATGCTCTCAAAACTGGCAGGAACTCCAGTTCTTTTATCCTTCGGACATTGAGGAGAATATACTAACAATCGTCTTACATAGTAAGTAAAATGGTAATAAATTTTCATTCACCCCGTCACATTGTCAACGTAATAAAAATGGGGCAAGTGGGAAGTACCCCATGGTAGGCGTTCCAATTTCTCGTACACAACGGTTCGCGGCTACTTTTCTGATTGGAGTGGAATTCTCTCCAAGAAATGAAAATGAAAAGAAAAGTTTCTTTTACAAAAACCAACCGATAGTCACGGAAATTATTCAAATGAAATAATATCCATTGCGGGTGCTTACTTCCTGCTTAAATTAAATTACAACGATAATATTATGTAGATAACCTAATAAAAAATAATACTTACTGCTTATCAAGTCTTACAAATCTTTGTAGCCTTTATTGGCACTTAATAATCCGATAATCCGACATAATATTTGTAATGCAACAGCACCTGCCATCTGCCACCGCATATGCATGCATTCAACAATCTATATATTTATAGCGCTTAATTTATTATGAAAGTTACGTCAGGTTAATGGCAGAATCTCGGAACCATATTAATCACTTTAAAACGAATTAACTATAGTATAGAATACCTCTTTAACGTTGTACGTTAGTTCATGATATAATGTGCCATTAACGGAATGGCTTTTTAAATTACTTCACGCCCCCTTGATCGGGAATATCCTCGGGTTTTATTACATACAGGAAAGTATTGAAGCTTGCACTGAAATATGTAAGTTAGGCTGTTAACATACTGGGATGAATAATCGACAGATATCGCACAATCAAAGCGACGACGAAGACTTCTAATTCAAAAGTATACTATTGATATTGCCAATCAATATCAATTCAAGGTGCGCTTTTGGAAGAACCTGCGTCACTTGGGTCAATTAAAAAAAATAATTTGAGTTCCAAAAAGCGTTTTTAATTTCTTAAAAAACTCTTAAATTATATTTTGGGTAAGCTTCTTGCTTCATTCAGACCAAAATAATTTCAACTTGTATTATCTTTGTCGTTAAGTCTAACGATATAAATTAGAGTTTGATTACCTTCCCAATCTCCTAGTATTCGCCTCATGAAGTATGCGGCGTCTGGTTATAGTTAAATATCAAATCTGTCAATGCTCACGTCCACCACCTGTAGAGATACGGAAATAATTAACACCTCAGTGTCACTAAGTATACCTACCTGCCTACAAATCTAACGAGACTTCTTTCTTTAACTTGCATACTCTCATCATACTCTATTACTTATTTCAGGTCCACTCTCTCTCTTACCATCCTTATTTTTCTATTGTATTTGCCTTTCTTACTTCCACTTATCTTTATTTCAATTCTCATAGTACTCAATACTTTATTCAGTTTGTAATTTTAGTTTTATCTTATCTTACTCCTTTAACTTTCTTTATTTATTTAAACCTTCTACCTTTTCGGAGGAGGTTTCCACGTAAGCCAGGATGTTAAATTATGCAATCCATGTACCAGAGATTGCATCCAGTTTTATTTAATTATATCATCTACCATTTCAGAGATGATATCCACTTTTGCCAGTTTTAATTATGCAATCCCTGCACCAAGGATTGCATCCAGTTTTAATTATATCTTCTACCATTTCAGAGAAGATATCCACGTAGGCCAGGTTGTTAAATTATGCAATCCATGTACCAGAGATTGCATCCAGTTTTATTTAATTATATCATCTACCATTTCAGAGATGATATCCACTTTTGCCAGTTTTAATTATGCAATCCCTGTACCAAGGATTGCATCCAGTTTTAATTATATCTTCTCCCATTTCAGAGAAGATATCCACTTTTGCCAGTTTTAATTATGCAATCCCTGCACCAAGGATTGCATCCAGTTTTAATTATATCTTCTACCATTTCAGAGAAGATATCCACGTAGGCCAGGTTGTTAAATTATGCAATCTCTGTACCAAGGATTGCATCCAGTTTTACTTATTTATTAGTTTCACTTATTAGTTTTACTCTCATACTCATGAACATTATTTCTGTTACTTTGATACCAAAAACCGAACTTATAACCTTTAAGTTTTTATTATAGATGTTCTTTCACTATTTAATTTTATTTGTAACTATTACCTAATTGTGTATACTTAGCTTAATTCCTCCAAATTGATCTTTCCAGAAGAACACTTTAATTTAATTGCACTACAAACACAAATACTTTATCAAGATGGATATTTCGCCGCCATACTAATTTCACTTACCATCATAGACATTATTTCCTCTTTGTCTCACTTCCGGTGCAATGTTGCCATTGTTTTTTATTTACATTTATTTAGGGTTTCGTGACATCATCGTCACGACAATCTTGTTGTGTTGAAACATTGTGTTGAGCTTAAAGCTCTGTTATTACACGTCGATAGTGAGAACTCGTGCGTTCTTTTCGAAGGAATTCCATTACGATCGCGCAGATCTCGCGCACTCCACGCCCTCTGGCCGATGTGGGACGAAACAACTTATAATTTAATACAATTTGTAATGAAAATACAACAAAAATTATATCTATTAAAAAGGTCGTACTTATAACTATTATTCTATTTCACAACTATTTATTTTTAAGTAATATGTAATATAGAACTATACAAGCTTATTTACTGTTATGTATTAGAAATATTTTGTTTTATAGCGTCATCAATCAATCACACATTCAATAGAACTACGACTTAAATCACTTGTATAGATAAATAAAGTTCAGTTTCGTTTAAACAGTTGAGATGCGAAACACATGTATCATAAAGGTGTGAACTGTGAAGTACATTCGGTCCACACTCAGATCACATCAAGTCCACACATCTCATCGGAAATATTGTAAAGATGAAGATTACGTTGATTTAATTTTAGTCCCCATTCAGCCCTAGACGTTATGATTAATCAAACCACGCAGTCAAACTTCGTGGTCATTGGCGAGGCAGGTCCCATTGTCTTAGTTATTCCCACTGTAAGAATTATTCCCGTTTCATCCCAATTCCTAATGTATGCCTACGCAACGCACAGATAGCAAAAACAGCGTAAGTATTATTAAATCTACGTGTTAAAATAATATCGTAACTGATCTTTCGGCCTCCACATATCGGTTATCGTATGTCTTATAAAACGGACAGAATGAAAAATTGCTTTTTTAATGGTTTTTTCTATAGTTGTAAAAAGAGCATAAGATACATAAGTTGTGGTAGTTTAGTATGCGAGGCACGCACGAGTGGTGAGTCGACGCGTGTAGGTATGTTAGGCGAAGGTACTGTGAGGGAGAATCTATACGTAGTCCTAGCTAAGTAGGTAGGTAGCGATAATATGAAACTATAGCACGTTACTCTACCGTGTCGTTACAATTGAAACGGTTTCCTGAACGCTGCGTTCAATTATTTGATTACCCTCTCAACTGGGTCATTAGTTAAATACAACCTTTGGCTAAACTGTCTACATCCACATATCGTCAGGAGTCCTAAACACAGATGTGAGGTCAAGACGTCAAGACGTCAGAATTTGTCCTGCTTTGTCAGAGTCTTTAATTTTTTTAACATTTAAGCTAATCTCACTGACATTACCATCGTAGAACAAAAAAATATTGTTTTCTGCGCATTTAAGATCTTAGATCCAAGATAATTTGCTTTTAGCAGTGTGTCTTAAGCACATCAGGACATTTTAGAAGAAATCGACTAATTGCCAGGATTTTCAGACATACCACCTGGTACCCCTAGACGCAGGTTATCCACGTAGACGAGCCCAAAGACGAGGAACACTTGTACCCTGGTGACATTATAGTATAGCTCCATGTAGGTATGCACGCGGCCCCGCCTGCTTTGTATTCCGGTCACAGAGACAATAACACCGTGTTTATGAACCGAACATTATGTACGGTTCGGTTTTGCCTTCGTTTCACTACTACGGCGATGTCGGTTTATTAATGGATCATATTTGGAGGATATATTGACGTTTTGAGGTGAATTTTAAGTTGGAGAAACGTTTAATGGTAGGTAAGTAGGATCCCTCGCAGTTATGCGTTTGTTAATAGTTGGACCACTACCTCTCACCCGATTAACCTCAAAATGAAAGTATTGAATAAAGTAGTTGATTGTCAAATCATTACCAAAGTTGCCGTTCGAGCTACTACACTACTGATTTAAGATTATTATTAACAACTTTAATTTTCTCGTGTAGAATTCGATAAGCTACCGCATACTCATGTCGTATTGTGTAAGTAGTTACCGCTCTAATTTGTACTGCAGTTAATCCACTACGAGACCCTTATCGCCTGGTCTGTAAAACCGTGAGAACAGTGACAAACAGACACACTCTTATACAGTCCATCTCTAAAGCAAAGGGACATTCGTTCAGTGACCTATGGTAACATTTGTTAAAGATCATTTACCTACTTAGTATAAGTTTTACAGTGTAAGGGAAATACTATAAATTAAGTTAAAATTCAAACAATACTTACATGAAATAACAAATAATATATTTCAGGAACCACAATCAATTAAACAGCAATATCTTAAACAAAATCCGCACACTTGCTCCAACTTTAGACTTGTTTACTCGATGAGAGTTAGAACCAGAATGCCCACATTAATCGGTTGGATTTTCAAAATCGAGAAAAGAGTCACTCATTTGAATAACAGAAAATAATCCGACCTTCCGATTAATGTGAACATTTTAAAATATCGCTTAGTCAATACAATTACTTTCATCAGTATTAAATACAACTGAGAGACGTTTAACATAATTACAATAAATAATTACTTACTAAAATAAATATAATATCTACTTTAAAATAAATGCTAACAATCGGCCTTCCTGTTAATTTCACGTCTCGGGAAATACACGAGTTTGATGAATAAGAAAAAAAAAGAAAAACAATCTTCTTATCATACAATACCAAATATAAATTCTGAGCTTATAATATAAAAATTCTATTTAAATCGCTGTTTCTTATCCATTACTAATTCATAACATATATAAAATACAATATCATTGTGGCCTCTTCATATCCACAGCTGATAGGTACACATAATAATAATTACGGGATCATTGTGACCTCTTTATATTCACAGCTGATCCAACACATACAACAATACAGAGAATCATTGTGGCCTCTTCATATCCACAGCTGATTCATACACAGAGTAATACGGGATCATTGTGGCCTCTTCATATCCACAGCTGATCCATAAAATACAATAATACCAAGAATCATTGTGGCCTCTACATATCCACAGCTGATCCAAAATGTACATTATTGCAAAGAATCATTGTGGCCTCTACATATCCACAGCTGACCCAAAAATGACAAAATACAAAATCATTGTGGCCTCTACATATCCACAGCTGATCCAAAATGTACATTATTGCAAAGAATCATTGTGGCCTCTACATATCCACAGCTGACCCAAAAATGACAAAATACAAAATCATTGTGGCCTCATCCTATCCACAGCTGATTTAATAAACTAATCAGAAATATTAACAATAAATATTTAAACGTGACTAACTTACTTCATTTCTTAACCATTTACATTAACATTAAATAATAATAGTAAATAACATAAATCGAATCCCGAACCGAATGATAATTTTGAAATAAATGACTTACCTACTTATATGTCTGACATGAGCAACACAATCAACAGCGATCTAGTCACCATCTTCAGTGCTGGATTCTGACTGCGAATTGTTATTTCGGTCAAAAACCAGCCAAGGATGTATTTTGTCTACAGAGAAAATACTCGAAAATGGTCTACCTTTTCGCGACAGTGGGGTATCTTCAACTTTATACCTATCATTATCTAAAATCTCTACAATGCGATAAGGACCACGAAGTTTCGGTATTAATTTCCTACTCTTACCGGTCGATTGAATTTCTCTTTCTATGCGAACTAAGTCTCCTATTTTATAACTAACACGCTTTCTGGACTTATCGAACCTATCCTTTTGCTCTAATTGTTTCTGTCCAATGTGATCAGATACTTCACTCCTGATATCATCAATAGTTTTTTCTACAATAGAAGCATCCTCTTCATCATTAAGAGATAAATTTAAAAGAGAGTTGGAAGTGCCCACGAGATCAATGCCAAAGAGTGCTTTAGCAGGTGTTTTACCTGTTCCTTTATTCAGAGTATTATTCATTGCCCATTGAATCTCGGGAACACTTTCATCCCAACAATTTTCAGGTTTTGCATAATTAGTCGCTGCTAACGCAGACAAAACAGTTCGGTTATACCGTTCCACTTGGCCATTTGCACGTGGAGTAGCAACTGCATTTTTGATATGCTTAACACCTAGCGATTGTATATAGTCTTCGAAACTTTTGGATGTAAATGAAGTACCTCTATCGGATATGACTCTAGTTGGAACACCGAATGTGTAAAAATAATTTTTAAGGGCACTAATAGAATGTGAAGACTTAGTACTTTTTACTGGAACAAGATTAATAAATTTGGTAAAAGCGTCAATTATAAGTAATAGATAAACATTCTTCTTCTTACTACGTACAAATGGGCCTAGATGGTCAATGTGTAGAGTGTGAAACGGGCGGTCTACTTTAGGTATGGGGTGAAGTTCACCCGCTCGTTTGCCTGCCGGAACTTTCGTATGTGCACATTCCAAACATGATTGTACATATTTTTTTACAAATCTTCTCATTTTTGAGAACCAAAAATTAGATTTGATTTTATCGAAAGTTTTATCAAAACTAAAATGGCCAAGATCATCATGGTTTGATTTTAAAACTTGCCATCTAACTCCCTTAGGAACCACCCAGCGATCTCCTTCATCAGTTTTTCTATATAATAAACCTCTTTTAACTACAAAATTGTTTTTGATTTCTAAAATGTTGTCAGTATCTTTATTGTTTAGAATGTTCACAATACGTTGAAGTTCAGGATCATTTTGCTGAATTGTAGCGACCCAGTCTGAATTGACGTTCCTAACATCTAACAAAGCAGTATCCGTTACCAAAGGGTTTCGGCTAAGGGCATCTACATGTGACATACCGGTACCAGGCTTATATTGGATATTAAAGTCATACTCTTGCATTACATTCCACCATCGAGCAACCCTAGACAAAACATCTCTTTTTTCAAAAGTTGCTCTAAGCGAATTACAATCTGTAACGATTGTAAATGGAACACCTATAAGATAAACTCTAAACCTTTGCAAAGATGCAACCACTGCGAGCGTTTCCAAGTCATATGATGTGAAATGAGCTTCCTCCGGGGAAGTTTGTCTACTATAGTAAGCTACTGCACTAAAGGGGGAGTCTTTATTAGGTCGTTGCAAAAGAATGCCGGCAATACCAATTTTGGATGCGTCAGTATGAAGTTGAGTTTCAAATGTTTGATCATAAAATGAGAGAATAGGACGTTTTACTAACTCCCCTTTTAATTTCAAAAATGCTTCATTTTGCGAGTCACCCCAACAAAACTTAGCGTCCTTTTTTAATAACTGTGTAAGTGGCCTAGCAATCACCGAAAAACCTTTTATAAACCTCCGGAAAAAACTAGCCAGGCCCAAAAACTGTCTAACTTTGTGCTGATCTACTGGTTGAGGAAAAGACTCTACAGCTAAAATTTTGGTTTGACCGGGTCTTATTCCCTTTTCACTCACTTCGAATCCAAGATAATTAATAGACTGCATTAAAAAATTACATTTAGATAATTTTAGAGTTAGCCCCGCAGACCTAAAAATATCTAGAATCTGTTTTAACTTCTGGAAACCCTCACAGACACTTTTAGACGGTAAGATTACGTCATCCATATAAGCAAAAGCTTCCTTGAATCTCGCATTTCCTAGGATATTATTAATTGTTTTTTGAAAAGTAGACGGCGCATTTACTAATCCGAAGGGCATTCTGTTAAATTCGTAATGCCCATCGGGAGTAATGAATGCAGTCAGATGTTTGGCAGATTCAGACATGGGAAGCTGGTAGTAACCAGATGCTAGATCAAGTGATGTATAGTATTTTGAACCTGAAAGGCTATCTAATTGATCATCTATCCGGGGCAGTGGATAGTGTTCCTTAACTGTCTTTTTATTAAGAGCTCGAAAATCAATGCACAGTCTGTAATCTCCAGTTTTCTTTTTAACTAACAGTATAGGAGAGGCGTATTCTGATGATGACGGTCTAATAATAGCAGAATCTTCGAGTTCTTTTATCATTTCACGAACCAATTCGCGTTCTTTTTGTGGCATCCTATACGGGCGATAAACTACAGGTATGTTATCACTAAGCTTTATATCCATCTCAGCACCATTAATACAACCTAATTCTTTAGTATTAAATGCGAAACAGTCGCGGTATTCATTTAACAATTCAATTAATTTATTTACGTCAGAATCACAAATATCTGGATTAATATTGACCATATCTTTTCCAATGCTACTAAAATCAGATGTATCCTTAAACAATCCAATGTTTTTAACTTCATATGATCGCATTTCAAATAATGGTAAAGCTCGGGATAACAATATGTTTTTATCGAGTAAAAATTTAATGCTGTTTAATGATTTTAAAACGAGTTTGCCTTTACCTTCGATCAAATTAATAACACTTGGTAAAATCTCATAATTCTGAAATGATTTTTGACATATACTAGGCTCAATAAACAAATCGCCATCATACTTAGGACTTGAATGGACACAAACCTGAGTGTAACCTTCAACAAAGGTGGGTTCAGATGTGTAAAGTAGAACTTTACCAACTTCATTGCCCCGTTGGGTAATGAAAAGACTATCTCTAGTTTTCAAAACAATAATATGATCCTGCTCAGTAAAAGTTTGACCAATCATTAAAGGTACTTGTAAAAATTGATCAGGAACAACTAATACTTCTACAGTCGCTTTAGCAGAATCTACTTCAATATCCAACACACACCTACCCAAACAAGACACTGCAGAATGGCCAAACCCCCTCAATATCGGTAAATCATCTTGTGATAAAATTTTACCTATCTCCCTAGCACTAGACTCTCTAAGCATGGTACACTGGCTACCGAAGTCAACGTAAGAATCTAAGTCATTGCCATTTACATTAGCCCTTTTGAAGAATTTTGAGTCTGTACTATCTGGTTGTAATGAAACTTGCAAGACACGGTTAGTCGTAGTTAAATCTTTCTTATTGCTACATTCATTAACTAAATGTCCTATTTTGTGGCAACTGTCACACCTTTTGATTGGTTGCTTACACTTAAAATACGGATGGCCGTCTTCACCACAATTGTAACATTTTGATCTAATAAATCTCGATTCGGAATTATCCTTATGAAACTTACGCCTATTGTCGGAATTGCTCGCTTGTAAAGCTCCACCAGATTTCTCAGGTTTTCTCGTAACCTTAACATTTCTAAGGTATACTAATAATTTATCTGGTTCAGTAAATTGAGCTGCTTCTGCACTTGTTTTAACAGACCTATCGTCTATTCCAAATAGTATGCAGTCTATGGCATTTTTACCGCTCACATTACATCGATTTAAAAGAACCATTTTCTCATAAAAATATTCTTCTAACGATTCTCCATAACGAGCTTTACACGCAAGCATCTCCGTCAACAACAATCCGTAATTCTCGTCACTCGGAAAGGCTAAACGTAATTTATCCTGCCATTCTGTCCAAGTAAACAGCAAGCTCGGTAGACCTTGGTACCATTTTTGAGCTAACCCAATGAGTTTGGGAAGAGCATAATGTATTACTTGGCGCTCTGTCCAATTGTAGATAGTGGCACATTCGTTTACTTTTGAAAGCCACATATTTATTGTTTGATTACGTTTACTAGGGTCAAATTCAGGAATTACATTCATGGCAGGATAGCGTTCAGCGTTTCCGTCGTTACGAATAGATTGAACAAAATCTTTGAGTACACATAGTAAATTATTGGAATCGGAATTGGAAGCAACAGTAGGTAAAACTTGTTCAGCACTTACTGCAGCACTTGTTCCGGGATAGGGTCCGCTACGGTTATCAACAGGATTCGACGTATTTACTTGGTTTGATTCCGTGTTCTGTTCCCGCTGGGGAGTGCCAGGCTCGATATTGTCGCGATGGCGTCTCCTACGAGAATTTCTGGAATGTCTCGATTGTCGGGATTGCTTTCGAGCTCCTCTACTTCGACTTTTAGACCTTGATGACGACTCATCACTCGAATGGTTACGACTTCTCTTACGCCTGCGAGAACGTCGCGTCTCTTTTTCCATCTTACTCTGTAAACATTAAATAAAAAAAACAGTGACTGTCGAAAAATAGGTAAATATATATGAATAGGTAAATAAATCAATCAACTTTAGATTGTGCGTAATACATTTTGCTTTTCATTAATTTCGATCACAAACTAAAAATAATCCGGTAATCAGTACTGTACCTACCTATGAGGGTAGTTAACTGCTGTAGTTTAAGATCTGTATTGATTATTTTGGTTCAAAATTTTAAAAAAAAATTATAAATTAAATTATGCAATATTACACTAAACAATTTAGGTGGGTAATTATTGTGTAATTGGGTAATATTAAGTTGTTCCTATCTACTAATTATTCACACTTACCTTATAATATCCTATACCTATACTAGATAACTATTTAACTTAAATGTCTGCACACGTATTCGTGCAAATCTTACAAAATATCAATAATTGTACCTACTTCTACATCGTTATCGTATATATATAAAAAAAAATACACCTTAATATCGAAATACCGATTCGAAAGTCAGTTAAAATTCAAATAAATGAAATGAATGTAAAAGAAACATAACAGTAGATTGGGGTAGGATAGTTATCACCTTAACCATGGGCGTTTAGGTACACACCGAAATAATGATAATATTTCGACGGAATCCCTGCTTCTGATTTGTTAAAGATCATTTACCTACTTAGTATAAGTTTTACAGTGTAAGGGAAATACTATAAATTAAGTTAAAATTCAAACAATACTTACATGAAATAACAAATAATATATTTCAGGAACCACAATCAATTAAACAGCAATATCTTAAACAAAATCCGCACACTTGCTCCAACTTTAGACTTGTTTACTCGATGAGAGTTAGAACCAGAATGCCCACATTAATCGGTTGGATTTTCAAAATCGAGAAAAGAGTCACTCATTTGAATAACAGAAAATAATCCGACCTTCCGATTAATGTGAACATTTTAAAATATCGCTTAGTCAATACAATTACTTTCATCAGTATTAAATACAACTGAGAGACGTTTAACATAATTACAATAAATAATTACTTACTAAAATAAATATAATATCTACTTTAAAATAAATGCTAACACATTTATGCGTCTAGACTTTTTCAACTTTTCGAAGTTCCGTATATCGCGGTTAGTATAAACATTCTCAATTAAGTCACATTATTTTTATTAGTTTTGATTTAAATTTGTTGATTTTTTAGTATTTTCGATTATTTATTTTAATTTATGTATTGTATGGATTTGATTTTCTGAAATAAATGAATTGAATTGAATTAATCATATTAAGTATGCGTTCATTGATGTTCCAAATAACGAACACTAAGTATCCTTATTTTACACATCGAAGTTTAATACGAGTGAATGTTGGATGGATTTAAAATGATACTATTTACGATACTATACCTACGAGGGCGGCACTGAAAATTTCGGGAATCAAGGAAGTGACACAACATTACTATTTAAAAATGTATTTATTGCTTTTCGAAGTATTCTCCGCGAAATTTGACACATTTTTCCATACGATGGAACCAATCATTAAAGCAACCATTCCATTCGGAAGTTGGGGTCTCCAAAATGGCCGTTTTGTAGGCGTCCACAGCTTCTTCAGGTGATGAAAATCTCTGACCACGCAATTTATTCTTTATTTTAGGGAAAGTATAGAAATCATTAGGGCTTAGGTCGGGGCTGTACGGCGGATGGTCTAATAATTCTATGTTTTCTTGCTCTAAAAACTCTTTTGTTCTGTTCGCGGTGTGAGAACTCGCATTGTCGTGGTGGAGATGAGCGGCGGCTGCAGTTCTCTTTACGGAGTTCAGAAACGACCTGTGGCAAACAAATGCTAGCATACCATTCTGCATTAACCGTTCTTTGTCCCTCAAGAGGAATAGTCACAACATGGCCGGTTTTGGAGACAAACGTGGCCACAATTTTTTTTGCAACACTCCGTGAACGAACAATTTTTGTTGGCTTTAACTCATTTTCGAACACCCAAACTCGTGACTGGTTTTTTGTTTCGGGTTCGTACGCGTATATCCAGGATTCGTCCCCTGATACGATGTTGTATACAGCATTTGAGGATCCTGCGTGGAATCTTTCGAGAGTTCTGACGCACCAAGTAACGCGAGCCACTTTTTGCTCTTCACAGAGCGAATGCGGTATCCATCGGGAAAACAACTTTTATACACCTAATTGTTCATACAAGATTATTTGTATTTGACTCATGCCAATGTCTAAAGTTGCCTGAATTTCGCGGTATGTTACATGTCGATCTTCCTCAATCAGCTTACGCACAGCATCAACGTTTTCTTGGGTGAGTGCAGTTTTTGGACGACCTTGACGGGGATCATCACTGAGCTTGACACGTCTACGTTGAAATTCAGCAAACCAGCGATAAATTGTGGTTTTGGATGGGGCTTCATCACCAAATGCAGAAATCATCCGGTCAACACACTGTTTTTGTGATAAACCACTTCGAAAGTCATAATAAATCATCGCTCTTGAATTTTCTCGAGTCAATTCCATTTTCTCAACGACTAAACAAGTTTGACAAAACCTTGTGACAAGACCGAGATTCTTTTTTTAAATAAATAAATGGTATTCGATTTTTAAAACCAAGGAGTTTTCAATTAAAAAGATTTAAATATGACAGGAACAGTGGAAATATTCCATTCCCGATACTTTTAGTGCAGCCTATGTGCTATATTTTTATTTAAGCGTGACCGTGTACTGTAATGCCTTAGGTAGGTATAAAACCGAATTTCTCTCTATTTCTGAGATAGACTACATATAGATTAGCATCAGCAACGTAGGTAGTACGTGCCGACCGTAGAGGCTTTGTTTCTAATAATTACGGGGTCTTGGGTCAAATGTTGGTTTTAGATCCATATCGGAGGGTTTTCTTGTTTTTAAAATTATTGTTACGATGTGCACGTGTTAGTTGGGCTCGTTTGAACATCATAAGCATTGTTAGGAAGATAAGATTTCTTTTCTATGTATAAACCTAGAGTTTTTGAAAGAACGACCCGGGATTTAGGAAAAAAATAATATGAAGATTCGACATTAGTTTAGTTTAGTTTTACGGGGCTGTTTCCGCACTAAGCCTCATTATTTGGGCCATTGACATATTCTTCATATTAGTTCAGATTAACAGAATTTTTAATATGTGACCATTTTGAATTTCTTATCAAAGCTTACTCGATTTTATGCGCTTCCTTCAATTCTCGGTGCGGGTGTTTGAAGAATAAATAAAAGCTTTTAAAAATTTCTTTCAGGGTTCAGGGTTTCTGAACAAACATTCCAGAAATATCCTTATCCATTTATTGACATTGAAATGTTTTATATTATAATCTCACCAACTACTGAAGTGCACTTCTAGCAAAAACTATCATTAAAATAACTTGTCTTTGTGTAATCATTCAGGGCTGGTCAATGCCACTGGTCACTTCTGTCAGCTAAATACATTTAAAGCAAATAAAAAGAGAATGTTTTATTATTAGAATCGTTACAAACCATTTCATTATGTAAAATCTCGAATCGGAATTTTTGCTTTTCGTCGGTCTGTAGTCAAAACCTCATGTGTGCATAAAACTAAGAATTACAGGAGGTGAAAAAAACCGTAATAAGTTTACGTCTTGCAAAACTAGAACTATCATTAAAATTACTTGTCAAAGAAAATAGCATCTATCGCTTCGAAACTAGTTTAGAAAAAAAGAAAATCTAGTAAAAAGTTGTGTCGTTGAGAAAGAAAAATAGTAACTGTTGATCCATTTTGGTTGGTTGGAATGAAAGTGTTTTGTAGGTACATAATATAAATATCTTCACCACCGAGCAATGATGTCCACTCCCGGCACTCACGGCACGTACAGACAGACATGACATGACGTTTTATAATTAAGACGACAATCTCACTGAACGACACTAATGCCGTATTACATTACCGAAGTCATTAGCATTACTCAGGGGATATGGAATATTGTGCAGACTAGATATTATTGAATCGGTTGATTATTTATATTACATTACATAAATTAATAAAGTTGTAAGCATTTAAAAATTTAGATATAGCCAGGTTATAAACATTTTGAGCCATTAACAAACCAACTAGCAACTATTTTATAACCATAAAAACATAATCCTTTTCTTGCAGTCGGGTAAAAAAAAATATCGTTTTAAAGTTTACTTTTTATATCAACACATTTTCTGCAAACTGTACTAGAAACAATGCATTTTTTGTTAACATTTTGAGACTCAAATTGTCCTAAGCAAATAATAAAATAAATACATCCGCGGCTCCATTTGCTACTATCAAAAGCTTTGTAAATGGTTTTAGTAATACTTACGATCGATGTATGTTACGTTCTAGGAATGTACTTACTATATCTACCGGAGTTATGTACAGACAGACCTATTCCAAACAGTATTAAAACAATTTTCAAATTAATAGTTCATTTGTTTTTTTTGTCATGTTTTCGGCCTTGGTGGCGAATTTATTTGAGTGGCCCTTGGACCCGTCCCATATCCGTCCCATACCTAGGTTCCAAATGGGACGAATTTGAGGGTTGTCGGCCGACTGATTAGCATAATTTGTGTTACGACGAACGACGCGCGAAGTAATCACGAGATTACGATCGCGAGTGCGCCCGCGCATGCGAGTACCTACCCACCCACCTACCTGTTCGATATTCAATGATTATATCTCTGACACTTTCAAACACATTATTTTACTTGACATATTGAAATGAAAAAAAAAAAATATTAAAACAGATCTCAGTGATAAATTTATAACATAAAATGCGAATTACACGAGAAAAAATATGCTATGTTAATTTTCATTCAATTACTTTAAATAACCTGTTCGATAACATAGAAAATTCATTAATCCCGAGGAACTTTCGTCAAATTATACCAAAATGTAGGAAAATAACCGACCAAAACGGTACACACATTCCATGTAGTAATTAATAATTTCAGTTAAGTATAGCTATTACATATTCTGTGGTTATATGAAAAAGGAATTTTCCTTTCATACGCAGCTTAGAAATGACTCGTATAGTGCGCGCACGCAGCGCGCAATACACATGACACGTCCCGGGTGTGATTGAGTGTAAAGTACACACCCGTCCATAGATCGCAGTCAGTTACCGACACTCCTGCGCACCAGGCGATAACTAGGGCCAGGGCAAGGGGTCTAGGCCCATGGTGCTGTGGTTGGAAACTAACACAATAATTGAACGTTACACCGCACGTACTGAAGTCACGACCGCGGGATCACGTGCTCGGTTTTTGCCCACTACGCTTATTTTATTTTATACTATTAACTGTTGCCTGCGCGAGCGCCCGCGCCTCTGCCGCCGCGCGCCGTGTACATGCCTGCCAATCGATAACCAATCTTTAAAAAAAAATGAGTTTTTGTACGAATCATGGCCTAATATCTAGTAGGTACATGATTAATAACGTTTATTGAAGTATCTGCGCCAATTAATTTTGGCTAAGAAATATTTATAGTTTTTCTGATGCAGATATTTAAAAAAAATCGGAATAGTGTCTTCCGCGCCACTACATAATTTAAGTTCAAGCTTTTGAATGCTCATACTTTCGTGATGTTTTCCTCATAATACTACATATGTAGTAGGTGCCTATTTATAATTAAATCAATTATAAGAATACCCCACACCTACACGATGTACACTCAATGAGTTATGGCTTGTCGAATAGTCAATACATAAGACCGCGCGCCGCCGCCTGCGCCCGCGTCGTCGTCGCGTCGGACACATTTTCCCACCACCTATCTTCATTTCAATTAACTAAGTAAATTATCGACTTCAGTAAAGTCTTATTTCCCTTCCCGATGTGACGTTTAACATAAATACCATAGTGTTAACTACAAGCCAACCGCTACGAGATGTCACGTTATAAATTAACTCAACTTTGAGGTGAAAGCAGACAGAAGTCTTCTTTCTGTTTTACATGACTTTGTTTCTACTTAGTTCGTATTTTGTTGAGTGTGAAGTATTAAAATAAGCCTATAGGATTTAGGGCCACTTGCAGTAAATTGCAAAATCTTGATTGTTCATTGGTATAATTTTGAAACTCAATTTTAGCTTTCTGTCAATGAAAATGTATGGACTTAGGTTTAGTAAAGTCGAGATATTGCAATATTGCTGGAAATGGCCGTTGGGTACACTACGTTTATTAATAATACTTTGACTACGAAGAATTAAGTATCCTTGTGGCCTGACTATTAGTTTGGCTTTGAGGTAATCCACAGAAAACCGTATCCAAAGAGCGACTAACTTGAGCGTGATTGACGCGTTATATTAGAAGTGAACGATCTCATTACTTGTTTCGTATTATACTGAGTATCGGCCGACTTCAAGTCAGCGGTGTGTGTAGACAATATACAAGCGACGCGGACGGTCCGCGTCGGTCGCGGTACGGTATGGCCGGACTCTCTGAGAGAACATCTTCTCACAGATGTACTCTACCTGTAGGTGTAGAGGTAGACTCACCTACTTTATCACGTACATTACTTACCTGATTACTGTAATCAAATACTTATTTCGTTTCCTTTAGACCTTGCACTGTTACAACGGAATATCGACTCTATCTTATAAAACATTGCGTTCATATTATTTTTGTCGTAACGTGGTGGGCCATGGGTCTCGAAAGATGTTTTTTTGGTACATTTTGGGTTTGAAAGAAATAATGAGCGGTCTCGGTAAAGTTCCGATTAGCTAGATATTTCAACGTATCTACCTATACACTTGTTTACCTAAACGTGTTTCATTTAATTTCTTATACCTAGGTAAGTAGGTACAAGTTAAAACTACTTAAATAAAAAATAATATTGAAAAAGGTTTAAATATAAAAAGTCATAAGATGAGATTTAAAAAGAATATGCTTCTGTTAAATTTATTATTATTCACCTTTTACACTTGATTTAAGAAAATGAGAAAGAAATAACATTTTACGATATCTTCTAGAATAATTTTATTATTAATTTATTCAATACAGATATTATCTCAAGGGGGTTATACGTATTTATAGTACTAATGTAACTAATAGGAAATGTGTTTATTGGAGTTTATTTCTTTTGAGAATAGCCCTCAGTATTAGATAACATTGGGTATTAATATAGAGCGTTAGCGTTACGAAAGAGGATTTAGCGGAGCTTGGTTTTATCATCTAGAAATGAGATTTTTATCATCCAGAAAATTATTTTTGTCTGAATATATATTTGTTTATTGATTCTTGGATCGGATCAGATTTGAATGTATTTATTTTAATTGTTGTTATTATTGCTTGCCTAGCTCGAAAGCCGAGATTTCAATAAAATATTCTAGGCTATCCAACCTAAACTTTCTATTAAAACAACAACGTTATGCGAATGATTAAAAAAAAGTTAGTTCAAACGCTACTGTGTAAAGTATTGAATCTACTTTTTACATAATGGTTGTTAATATTCAATAAATCATTATTTTACGTTACATCGTAAATTATAAATACCTATAAAATATCAGTATTTATAAACTTACAATGAAATTGTTAATTATGAATAATGTACCTTCCTACGTGATCTGTAGATATAGACTGCAGACTTTTCGATCAACCGATTAACTAAAGAAGTAGAGGATGCGTATAGGGAATATTCCCGCCTGTCCCCCTGCTCTGTCCTCCTAGGCTTACCTAGTGGACCTAAACGCGAGTATATTTTTCCGTGTTAAAGTATATGATTTACTTCCGTAAACCGAACGAAAAACACAATTAAATGTTAAGATACATACAAAAATTCTGAGCTCAAAACTTAGCTATTTTGATACAATAAAAAACACGAAAATACCTACCTTTGAAAAAATCTGCAAAAACTTTATTAAATTACATGTTTGCATGTAATCTAATACAGTTTTTACTTCTGGTTTCATGATAGATTTTATATCCAATAAATAAATAAATATCAAAAAAAAGCAATATAGGTACAAACCTATATTGTTTTTTTTTACATAGTACTAGTAAAAGTGACGACATTGTGAAATTAGGAAATTGGTGAATTAAGAAATTGACAAGGGAAACTGCGGACAAAATATAACAGTAGTACCTACTACAGTTATATTTTGTCCGCAGTTTCCCTTGTCAATTTCTTAATTCACCAATTTCCTAATATTTTGTCCGCAGTTTCCCTTGTCAATTTCTTAATTCACCAATTTCCTAATTTCACAATGTCGTCACTTTTACTAGTACTATGTAATTTTCCTTTCCCCTTTCCCGCTAGTTACCTCTCGGATATTCCTTGCATGGAAAGTATATTGTCTGCATAAACTCTAGAGCGATAACAAACGTACATTAAATTGGATTATTATAATACATTGTTAATATAACCTGGCATTATGTCTAACGATTAAACTGCTGGTTATTTTTATTTTACGATATTTGTTATAATAAAATACGGTGATTAAAGGTTTAGATAGTCTCCTACTACAGACGTTTTACTATTTTGTTATTTATCTCCCTGTTAGAACCGATTTATTACTTAGAATTATGGTATAGATATAGGGGCATATAGGGACGTTGGAAAAATACATCTATAGGCTACTTTTCCTATCATGAATTCTGTTATATAATAAAATTTTATTAAAATCTCGTTCTGTTTAACAACATGATATAAGTAAGGGAAATACGAAAGCAACAAACAGTTTAACTTTAATAACATTACTTGTACAATGGTCGGGAAATGATCGGGTTCATTAGATAACAGGCGACAAGAGCCCCCGGGGTCTCGCGGGGGCTACACACACCACACCACCCCCCATTGACATGCTAAACTCGGCGATTGTATCCTTGTAGACGACCCCTATTTGAATTTGATTGAAAAAATATAAGACTTGCTGAGTAGGTAAAGTACCTACGTAGATTTTTAGGGTTCCATACCCAAAGGGTAAAAACGGGACCCTAATACTAAGACTTCGCTGTCCATCAGTCCGTCTGTCCGTCAGTCTGTCACCAGGTTGTATATCATGAACCATGATTACTAGAGAGTTGAAGCTGTCACAGATCATGTGTATCTGTTTTCGTTAGATTTTTAATATTTCACCAACTCCTAACACTATGACAACAATACCAAAATTATACCTAAGTACGTAAAATCTTAAAGTAATTGTAAGCATCTATACATATAATAAATCTGTAGACATCAAAAAATCTGTAATTGTAAGATATCCAGAAAAAAAATACACAGGTCGCCTTAAAATCGTTAGCTGAACACGATAGGGTAGTTTTTAGAATTTTTGTCTGTTTGTCTGTCTGTTTGTTTGTTTGAACCAGGTAATCTCATAAACTACAGAACAGATTTTAAAAAGGTCCACACGAATATGTTCAGAATATATCAGAATAACATTTAGGGTATATTTTAATTTAACTTTAATACAATAATTAAGATATTTGATAAAAAAACATTTAAAATGTGAAATCTAAATATTTTTCCGTGGTAAAACGTAATCGAACGTCAGAAGGGAACAGTACCCTTACCACGGGTTTTTAACGTATTCGATTAAACATCCTATATTGAGTATTTACTATGAAACTTCCTAAAAATCAACTTACTAGGTCCACCCGTCTCTGAGAATATCGGTAGTGACACACCGACAGACAAACGGACAAGAGAGTGATCGAAAAAGGGTTTCTTTTTTTCGATATATAAATACCAAATAGTTTGCATTTAATACTACCTACGTCAAACTGAAAATGAGGTTAGTACAAAGAGGTACTACTACATAATATTACCGATCTCCTTTACCGAAGACCTCCGATGTTACACTTCTATCGCGCTTTTCTCCTGCTATAGTTTGAGTTATGAGTTCAAGTAGCGGAAACCTTAGATAGTAAAAACAAAAAAGAATTATCCAAATCGCTCCAAGAGTTTACGAGTAATCAGCGAACATACATAAAAAAAAATATATATACGTGACGAATTGAGAACCTCCACCTTTTTTGATGTCGGTTAAAAAATATACAGGTAATAGTCATTTATAAAAATCATTTTTTTTCCCAAAATTACGTAGCCCTGCCAGCTACCTAATAAAAAAAACTGGGTATTTTGGTCAAGAATTCAGAAAATTTGATTCATAGGACATCACGTTCCTTCAAATACCCCGTTTCCGAGACGCTTTAGATGTTTGGTGTGAAAGCATTTTTTGTTCAGCGTAATGCCTGCTATCAATATGTAAGGATCTCAATGTGCATCGCGTTATTTTAAGTATTAGTATTTGTTTTGTCCAATTGCCTTTCTTTTTAATCACTAATATTATTATTTGATAATAAAAACAATGAAAATATTATTTGCACCGAAATAGATTATATTTGCATGATGTTGGTGTTATAAATACTATAATAACCTCTTATATTATTAATTGAAGAATATAAATCGAGACACAAAGGTAGTTAATAATTATTTTTTCTTTAATTTACAAAAATCTAAAGATAACTAGGAAGATAAAGAACGTTGAAAGTTTTGTGCGAATAGAAATTGGACTTAGTTTTAGCTTTATAGTTTTGTTGTGTATTATGTTTTATTTGTGAAAAATTAACAAAAATAGTACATTGTTACCCAAGGTGTGAAAGTCACTCATTGAGTCCCGAGACGGAGTTTGGCGCCCGAGCGTAGCGAGGGCGCTAATACTTCGAGGGCTTAAATGAGTGACTTTCACACCTTGGGTAAACAAAACAAACCCGAGGTAAACACTGTGCTTTTCATTACGAATAAACATAAAATTCTTCCTAATAACGAGAGTGAATGAGAGACTCTATACTACCTGATCCTCTTACAAGGTTGGGACCAAAGAGGTTATACATTATGTAGATTTTTTGCTTTTGCTATTTGTTTTCAACATGTTTTCAATATGTTTTCAATACTCAAATACGTCGGTACTAACCGAAGAGATTTTTATAAATTAGTTTATCCAACACTGAGTGATGACGCGAAGTCCGTAGATTTAAATTACAGTTTTTGTAACACGGTTTGTCTAGAAAATGTTATTTACACAAAATACACAATCATAATAGAAACACCAGATTAAACTTAACACAAAAACATAATAAAATAAAAGATAATACTAATTAAAATCATTCAAAATGCAAGCATTTCCCGCCAGTATTTTTACTCAAGAAACGACACTGACCGCACGGTCACATATAGCCACATCTGCAACATCTTGACAGGGCGCTGGTAGAGGCGCAGCATGGTCATACGTCGCTTTGACCATTTTCATCTTTACATTTATTTTATTAAATAAGATATCTTGAACTATATATACCTGAATTCGACTACTAAGAAAAAACCTATTATGTACTAAACTCTGGCAGTATGGATGAACCGTGCGAAGCCATAATTGTTATTCTTTGGTGTTACCTAAATCAAGGAGGTTAGGTTTTTGAAGTCCCTAATGCGTAATGATACTGATACTGGCTACAAACACATTGCACAAGCCGCGCGAAGCCATAATTTAACATGACAGCTGTCAGTGAAAGCGATTTTCCCTAGGGCCGAAAGTTTTTCTTTCTACACGCTCTTCAGGCATCTTTAGACCTACTTTCGGAGTATGAGTAAGCCTGGAATAAGAATTGCCTTTGCCAAATCAATTAAAAATATAGTTTAAAAACAATGTAACTACCTATTTTGATTTTATAACTTACACCGAATGGTAAATTGTATCTTTGCAGAAAAATGTTAGGTATTCTAAATAACCCAAAACCACATCGCGAACGAAGTCGCGGGCAACAGCTAGTTATTTACATAAAAACATTGTCGTAGTGAAGTGCACTAAACAAACACTTTCTTCGAATACCAAAATGGACTCCTAAAGGAGAATGGTCTTTCTGGGCCTGGAGGCCTCATGAAACGAGTCATATATCAAATGAAAGGTGGTTTCAAGAGGAACATTTTATTGTATGACCACTTTTTCAAATTAGTTGTGAGATCGGAGTTATAGGTCATTAATGATAGGTGGTCGATTCACTCTCCGTACACCAGTAGGGAGTATTAACGCCTTAATATAATCAAATGTAGCCATCGTATAGCAATGAGTCATATATCAAATGACAGGTTATTTCAAAAGAAATAATTTAATGTATGATGATTTTTAAAATTATTTTTATTTTTAGAGTTATAGGCCATTTATGCTAAGTAGTAGGTATAGGTGTCTGAGGTCTTCTCTTGTGCAATGCAAAAGCTTGATTAGAATCAGATGTTGGTCTCCTCATGAAACGAGGCATATATCAATTGAAAGGTGGTTTCAAGAAAAACATTTTATTTTAAGACCACTTATTCAAAATAGTTGTGTGTTCGGAGATATAGGTCATTAATGGTAGGTGGTCGTTTCACTTGCGAGTTTTCTCCGTACACCGCTAGGGAGTATTAACGCCTGAATAGAACCAGATGTACCCATCATATAGCAACGAGTCATATTTCAAACTAAAAACGCTCCGCGGTTTCACCCGCGTAACTACGTGCGTAATATCGGAATATAAAATAGTCTAAACCCTTATTCAACAATGGACTATGCAACATAAAAATATTTTTTTTCTATCCGAACCAGTAGTTTCTGAGATCAGAGCGTTCAAACAAACACTTTGTATGCTAAGTAGTAGGTATAGGTGACTGAGGCCTTCACTTCTGCAATACAGATGCTTGGTTAGAAGCAGATGTTGCCCTCCTCATGAAACGAGTCATTTATAAAATGAAAGGTGGTTTTAAGGGGAACCATTTTATTGTAAGACTATATTTTCGAAATAGTAGTGGTTTCGTAGTTAAAGATCGATAAATGTACTTAAGTAAGGAAAATTTTTACGACCTCCACTCAATAATAAGAGTGTGGGGTGGTGGTCCAACCATGGGGCCCATTAACCGGGAGTCGAAAGGAATAATCCTCTATTTCATTAATTCTGTATTCACAATCCGCGTTGAACCACCGCACACTTGGGCCTCCAACTATAGGTCGTGGTTCAACTTTTTAAATAGTTGGACCACGGGACTGTTCAGAGTCCCGTTGGACATTCATGACACGAAGTCTGAAGATTTAAATTATTTCGTTAAATAACAGAACACGGTTTGTCGAGAAAATATTATTTACACAAAATACGCAATAATAAATGAAAAACCACATTAGACTTAACACAAAAACATTATAAAATAAAAAAGATAATACTAACTAAAACGTTTAAAATAATTAAAAATGCATATTGCATAGCTTTTATCGCGGGCTTTGAGCGCAGCGCCCGAATCAAGAATAAAACCTAACACCCCGACTCCACCCACCATGTAGCTCGGCCGAGCGTTCGCTTAAGTGTATGTATATGGTACAAAGCTCGCACGATGCAATAGCTTTACCGCGGCAGTCCCCGGGTGCCACACATTTTTTTTAAAGAAAGGAACAACACTGACCGTACGGTCGTATAAAGCCACATCAGCAACATCACGACAGGGCGCTGGCGGTGGCGCAGCATGGTCATACGACGCTTTGGCCATTTTCGTCTTCACATTTATTTATCTACTTGAATTCGATTACTGAGAAAAACCTACTAAGTACTAAACTCTGGCAATATACACAAGCCGTGCGAAGCTATGATTTGACGTGAAAGTTGTCAGTGAAAGCGATTTTACCTATGGCTGAAAGTTTTATTTTCAACACGCTCGTTAGGCACCTTCGGAGTATGAATAATGAAGAGTACCTTTTGTTTTTTGAAGATACCTAGTCCAAAAAAGATGGTTTTGCTTTGTCGGAACTTATTGATTGCAATAGGTTCCGACAAAGCAAAACCATCAACATCAAAATGGCTTGCGTATGACTCTACATCTGAGCTCACGACTCGTGATGGTACCTATACCTCGGTTACGATAAACATCATGCTTTTTATCAGCCTGTTGTGTCACTAAATAATGCTAAATAGTGATGTCTATATCACGACAGACATTGTCAACAATTTCTGATACTACCGAATACTTACTTAAGTACATTAAACGATCTCATACTTCGAAACCACTAATATTTTGAAAAAGTATTCGTACAATAAAATGTTTCCCTTAAAACCACCTTTAATTTGATATATGACTTGTTTCATGATGAGGGCAACATATTCTGTTTATAGCCAAGCATCTGCATTGCATAAGGAAAGACCTTAGTCACCGATATCTACTAATTAACAGAAATGACCTATAACCCCTCAAATAGTCCCCTAAAATGACCTATAACCCATAAAATAAGTCATGATACACTAAATTATTTCTCTTGAAATAAACTATTATTTGATATAATATGACTCATTACTATACGATGGCTACATCTGATTCTATTCTGGTATTAATACTCCCTAGTGGTGTACGGAGAAAGTTCGCAAGTGTACCGACCACCTACCATTATTAACCTAAAACTTCGAATCGACAACTATTTTGAAAATGTGGTCATATAATAGAATGTTTTTCTTGAAACCACCTTTCATTTGATATATGCCTCATTTTATGAGGAGTGCAACATCTGGTTCTAACCAAGCGTTTGTATTGCACAAGGGAAAACCTCAATCACCTTTACCTACTACTACTTAGCCTATAACGGCCTATAACTCTAAAATTAAAATATTTTTTTGAAAGTTATGATACACTGAATTATTCCACTTGAAATAAACTATTATTTGGTGTATGACTCATTACTGTACGATGACTGCATCTGATTCTATTCTGGTCTTAACACTCCCTAGTGGTGTACAGAGAAAATTCGCAAGTGTACCGATCACCTACCATTATTGACCTATAACTCTGAATCCACAACTATTTTGAATAAGTGGTCTTAAAATAAAATGTTTTTCTTGAAACCACCTTTCAATTGATATATGCCTCGTTTCATGAGGAGACCAACATCTGATTCTAATCAAGCTTTTGCATTGCACAAGAGAAGACCTCAGACACCTATACCTACTACTTAGCATAAATGGCCTATAACTCTAAAAATAAAAATAATTTTAAAAATCATCATACATTAAATTATTTCTTTTGAAATAACCTATCATTTGATATATTGCTATACGATGGCTACATTTGATTACATTAAGGCGTTAATACTCCCTACTGGTGTACGGAGAGTGAATCGACCACCTATCATTAATGACCTATAACTCCGATCTCACAACTAATTTGAAAAAGTGGTCATACAATAAAATGTTCCTCTTGAAATCACCTTTCATTTGATATATGACTCGTTTCATGAGGCCTCCAGGCCCAAGCTCTGTACATTTTTTCCCATTCTCCTTTCTCCTCCATTTGAAACCCCATTTCTAAAATTGAATCATTTCCAAAATACCCTCTAAACGTCTTAAACATAAGTATACGATCTAGTTCCTTAACACTACTGGATCTTACTTAACTTTCACAAACATTAAGTAGTCTCTATGATGTTTACATTAAGGGTCAAATTTGAGTGATAAAGATGCAAAGTGAAGTTTGTAAATAGTAATAAAGGTTTCCGATTTGGAGTCGACATCGAGAGTACAATGTTGCCAAATTGTAGACAACAGATATAATAATCGGCCGATACTATAGTGTGAAACGTATTCACAAAAATATCACAGAAGGTGTGTTGGATAGTACATTTATCGCGGAATGCGGATCGGGACTTATGCGAGTGAAACCTAATTTCTAAGGGTTTCGCTACTTCAACTCAGAACTATTTAAACTAATAAATTGCGTTTCGAGAGTTTCACAACTCTCATGGATATTAGTTGCTTGTGACCATGATGACTGTAAAGCTGTCGAAACAATAAACTAAATTAACGCGATAATATCCGTTAAAATAGTATGTAACATGAAACGAACGACCGCGTAGTTTAGAAGCTCATAGCACGACAGTTAT
Organism: Idaea straminata; assembly: GCA_951213275.1. Taxonomy (NCBI): domain Eukaryota; kingdom Metazoa; phylum Arthropoda; class Insecta; order Lepidoptera; family Geometridae; genus Idaea; species Idaea straminata. The sequence continues at coordinate 13,223,884 of OX577863.1, read as the reverse complement.
AGGTACTGGTTATTATAATATATACTTACGTACAATAGTGACTTATGAAAAGTACTTACCACGCTGCTGTGAATGCATCTCGGACTATTTTCTGTTCACTAAAGGTTTTTTTAATTTTAGAGAACCCTAAAAATTAAAACAAATCGTAAGGTTTGCATGAAACAGTGATACGTGCCTTAAGTGTTCGCAGGTTTATCTAAGTCCTGTCGGAGACGATCAGTTTGAAAGGTTTAGATTTTCGTGTTAATATCAAAATTACATGAAAACTGGTACCTGCACAACGTTACAGATTAGAGTTACTTTCACATTTACAATTAAGTAAGCGGATAGAGATATGTTTGATTAAATACGTTAAATATTTAACCGTTGCCTTTACATAATAATAACTATGCTCATTACTTATTGTTGATTATAAGTGAAAATTCCCGAGATGCATTTCAAGCATCGTACCTACGGCTATGGCCACGGCACGTAGCTATGTGACGATCCCCCGGGACTAATTAGATAAGTAGATCGTATCGTGTCTGTATGTCATCGTTTACTTTATTTATTACCTACTAAATTACTAATAAAGGCGGGTGAAGCCGCGGCATTTTGTCATTGGGTTTTTTTAAAGTTTTATGACTTTTACCGGTCAAAGCAATATTATATCAGATACAAAATGGTTACAAATGACTATTGTCATATTTCAAATATGTAAGTAACAACAATAACGTGGCATCTATTAGAATCGAGAAGCTCTAGCAATGTAAATATGCCTAAATATGGAGAGCTGTCGTCGTGTATCATTTCAACTGTAATGCGTATTGTGTGAAGACTTTGATAATAAATAAATATTGCAGGACATCACCATCTAGCCCCAAGCTAAGTAACATAGACTTGTGTTATGGGTGCTAGACAAATCATATACTATTTACTTTTCTTTTGTAAATATATACTTATAATACATAGAAACAACCAGACCACAGACAAATATCTAAGCATAATTACTTGTCTGTGTTTGGCAGTCCGGCATGGTGACCGTTGTGCCAACTGGGTCGTCATAAAAGTGAAAAGAAATCTGATCTCTGAGTTACGGTGAGTTACTACAATCTGGGCCCTGGTCCCAGTACGGCTGGGGCCCAGAAGGCGACTAACCCAAGAAAAAAAACTTGCAAATACTTGTTCAAGTCAAAGTTTCTTACCTAAAAAAATTACCGTAAAATCAGTGAGTTCTTATGTTAAACTGGAAATAATGACGTAGAAAAAATTTACTGCAATTTCGGTCCATGGACAACAGAACCTAGAATAACATTTGACCCATCCGCGCGCCCCGCGCCCCGTCCGGCTCGATGCAAACTCTTGCAAGCTCTTGCTTATTAGTGTAGTAATCTCCAGATAAACAAAGGAACACGGCACACTATTAAAATAGCTATCTGAAATGTTTGTGATCATTAGGTCAATATTAAGATATCTAGGTAGACAGACATGCTCTAAATCCGACCTGTCCCCAGCGAGCGCCCGCCTGCGCCCGCGCCGCCGTCGCGTCGCGCCGTTCCCGCGCCGTCATCGTTCGCCGTTCGCATTTCTATCTAAATCAAGACATTTGTATTCAAATTGTAAAAACACAGAGTGATATAGAGATGCGTTGACCGCCGTTTGTCTAATACAAGTCCGCCTCCACACTCCACTCGTAAAGTTCTTCTCACGAGTCGTGAGCTTATTTTTCATTGGTGGGTTCGACCGGCATTAAACTGGGCAAAAGCTGGCTAAATTTCCTTGCAACCAAGATAATATATCAAAATTCAAAATGTTAATGTCAAAGTCTGAAACCATTTATTTTCATTATCTTGTTTTCTTCGTGCGTAATTCCTCTTGAACTAGTAAATATATATCTGGTCATATCACTGAGATATGTACTTCGACTGAGATATATACAAATTATACTGGAGTGGAGGTGACATGTCAAACAAAAGTTCTGAACTGAAAGTGAAAGTGGCTGCTCGACCGTTTTGTCCGAAATGTTTGCTGCTCGGTGACCGACTCGACGCCTGTCTAACTCCTCCACCTGCATTGGCATAGAGGCAACGTGGTTGGTCATGCACACTTAATATTACTGGAAACTTTTTTTTGACATATCACCATCTTTCAGTTCGTTGTTTCGCGTCCACTTTCTATCCAGCTCTAGCTGTTTGGTCTCTTATTGGCACACGTCCTTTAGCTGGATGATATAATTTGTCCAGAATTTTCATAGATCCCATACAAAAAATACCCAACAGTTCTACGTTATAATAAACGGACACTTAATGAATTTTAGTACATTTTTGGGTAGATAAATAAATGGAACAAAGCGAAGTGGACCCAAGGGTCGCGGGTTCGTTCCCCGCTCATAACAATTTTAGATAATGAATACGAGTGCGTTTCAAATATTTAACGACTATAACATAACGTGTTGAATGGTGATCATTTACATTTACTTTGTATTCATTACCGTTATTATTGTCTTGGGGTTTTATATAGGTACAACTAGCTGTGCCCTGCGGTTGCACTTAAAAATATATAAAGAAATATTATTGCAAAAAAATTAAGGTAGGGAAAATTACAAATCTGCGGAATTTTAAGATGTAGCAACACTATTATTTACAGCGGAACTTTAGGTACAAATTTGGTTTTTTTTATTTAGATAAAAATTTTCTATAGGTACTCTAGGTAAATTAGCGTTAAACCATTTTGTAGGTTTTTTTGCTTAATTTCCCGTTTTATTGGATATGGTCCAGGTGTACGGTCGGCTGCATAATTACAGACCATAGAGCTCCAAAACGGCTGTTATAAGAATGTTTTTATCACAGTTGCTCATAAAGTGGATCTTATTCAACGGCTTTTAGGCTCATAATCCATCATATTATGCACGCGTGCGTTTTATATTTGTTAACTAGTGCTGTAAAGTTATCCCGAAAAGGTAGGTACCAAAGAGTTTATAACTAGCAAAAATGGTTGTCTCTAAAGTCGGTTTACGAACGAAAATTTTACGTGATAATCACTTAGAAAACGATTAAAAATTGAGTTGTTTATTTTTTGTTTTTTCTTTTATTAAATATATTGTTTTTCCGTACCATTGTATTTTGTTCTTAACCCCCGACGCAAAAACAAATAGAAAAATCCCTAAAAAATAATGTATGTCACACGAGGATGTATAGGTTGAAAGTCTTTAGCCTGGCCTTTCCGGAGCATAATTAACAAAAAAATATTGCCTTAAAAAATGTAAACATAGAGTTAACACAAATATTTTGTTAATTATTATTTTGTTTTCTTTTCAAGTCTTTTCTTTTATTGGCAACTGTGATAAAAAACGTCGTACGATATACGTGTGGAATTGATATTTGCATCTTGGCTTCATTAACACGCTCGCTGCCGCTCGCGCGTCATAAACCGCCTCTATGCAAAGATCAATTTACCACACTTATATCGTAATGTACTATTTCAACACAAGTGAGATTCTAGGCACCTGCTTTAGTATATGTTTAATGTCTTTTAACTCGTGAATTTATCAAACAAAAATTATTAGAATGAAAACGTTCAAATAATAGTAATTTTAGAACTCTATGGTGAGTCTGCAATTATGCTGCCGACGTTAGTTCCTACGTGAACCTAAGAGGAATTATTTAGTTGTTTTTACACATTTTAGTTATACACATAAAACATACGGATAGAACTAAATCACATCAACTATTGGTTTACATAATCAAATATCTGTACACAGATACTAATTCAACGGCAGGAATTAAACCCGCAACCTTCTGCTTCCCAGGCGGTCGGTCGCCCACCGTTAAACATTATAAAAGGTGATCTTTATATCTGAATTTAATGACTCTACTTTATTTTAAAGTAAATAAATTGTAAATTACAGATAATACGGGCCGAGGTAAGTTTGTTCTGTATGTATGTAGGCTATAAACGTAATTATACATCGAGTTAAGATAATGGAGGGTACCTTCAATGATAAGTAATGTCGTTACAAGAGAGCCGACCATCGCGACCATCGCGCATCGTGATTAAGGAAGATTAAAACAAACAACATATTGAAAACAAACATACTTTATAAACGAAAATTAACTTTTATTTAACAAATCTGTGGCGTCTCTGTGATAACCTTTGTGGCGCCTGTGAGTAGCAGGTTGCAGGTTTGATTCCGGCCAAGGAACTACAAAAAGTAAATTTTTGTAAACTAGTCTTACAGATATTTGTGACATATCTAAGAGTTTAAAGTAATTACAGAACATAAGGATGGCTGTGGAATATTTATTGAATCGAATATGTAATAAACGTCATCTGGTTGTACCTACACCTACGTCTGGAGAATCTACATTTTATATAAGGTAGACATCGAGTGCATATCTCGGGAAGACAGGTTCTGCAACGGGCATTCCTTCATGCTAGTCTAGAGCGGGAACGTCATAACAACCTCGGCTTTAATTCATTACACTACCACCTTAACCTGATCAAATTAAAACATATATTACAATAAGTAGCGGATCCAACACGCAACCTTGCGCGACAACATCAATACCACTTTAATGATAAACGGGCTGACAATCGTTGACCGATCGATCTTATTATCAAACAAAGGTGATTTCTATACGAATAGTAACAGAGATCAATGTCCAGTGTAAGGATGTCACGGAATCGAGGCTTTCTTTTGTAACGTACGCAATCGAATGCTGTAGTGAATTCCGCGCGGTCATTGCAAATTGAATTCAAGATTGTTGATATTGGGTGTGTTTTGTGTGTTTGTTTGTGGTTGATGAGTAGTGTGTTGTTTGTGTGCGTGTACCTGTCGTCCGTCAATTAGTGAGTGAAGGGACCGGTTCGGTACTGCGAGGGTTCCAACTACCAACGGACAGACAGACGAGTCCATCTCCGCGCGTTGTCATGCCCCATTTCGTCATCCACTACGCGTGTAGTCGCTAAACTAACAATTTTATTAACACCTTTACGTTTTTCCATCTTATTGCAATGTCAATCTGTCTGCTGTTCTAATGAAACATCTACTAATAATAAAGTGAGAGTGAGTACGAGAACGGCGTTCGATACGATCTGTGTCAGTAATGCTACACATTTGTTAGATTTTATCCAAGTGTTACGTATTGCATATTCAAATTCATACGGAAACCCTAATTACACATTAGCATAGAACAGTCTGGCCGTAGCGCAGCGACGGCGGCCGCACCGTGTGGACTCGACTGATGTCCGGATTCTATGAAATTCCTCTTTCAATTTACGACTTGTAATTTATGTTAAACTCAGTTTCGAGTCTATCAATGCTCACATATTATTTTATTATTAGCTGCGCCCCGTGGTTTTACTCACATTAGTTCCGATACCATGAGAAACATGGTATATCGGGAAATATTGCATCGTTTAGAATTCAGTTTTTCCTTGATGAATTTTTGATGTAAAGTAGCACCACGATCTACCTGAGATAGAGCTTTTCTAATACCTAATAAATACCATATTCTATTTGGTTAAGCTTTTAATAGTGTTGTAACTAGAACGGACAGACAGATATAAATAAAATATAAAATTATTCCACCACTCTTTCGAAAACTTACTGATTCAGTATTTTAAACTGGCTTTTACTTACATACTTTATGCCCTTTCTTCCATTATTATAAGTATAGAGAATAAAAGATAGCTATAAAAATAATTTTATTAGCTTTTAAATTCTATGGTTTAAATAGTTGGTAATCAGAATAACATTAATTTTTACAGCTTATCAGGAAAAGATATCTGAATATTAATATGTATTTTAATTATAGGCATCACAATTAAAAATAATTCCAGGATACGATGAAACAAACTGCAGAAAATTAAGAAACGAAAGAGTTATTCGTTAAGATTTCATTTCTTTAAGTTCCGGACACACTGACGTCACCTGACGTTACTGGTAGAGTGAACCGAGCGACAATACGAAGCGATTGAGACGCCACCTGTGCCAATTATTGTTGACAAATCATTCGTGTTTGCTCTTAACTGACCGATGATGACAGACAGATGAGAAATGATCTCAACTGACCACTGGTGGTGAGTTTAGTGCTCAGTTGGCCCGGAGCGAGTCGTGCATGCCTTAGTCGTACCGCCACTGTTTGTCCCATAAGGTTATTTTCTCATTGCTATTTTATGCTGCTGTCGCTTGTGGATGTCAATTGCAAGCTGTACTGGGCAAAACCTATGCTTATTACATTATTTAATAACTGTCCTAATTTAAACTTTTTTGAAAGAGTATTATGATGAAGGCGGAATTCAATTAATTAATAGCTTTAAATTTATTGATTTTATACCGGATATTGTTGGTTGAATGTGTTTCTCATTATTGATTAGTTAGATAAAGTATGTATTATATTTAGAGAAACCGGTACTTAAATCATTTATCTAATGTTGGAAATGGTGCCGGTTGAATCACGCCGCGCTTGCGGGTGTCGCGCGACTTATACTGGTATTGTGTGCAGAGCTTTATTTAAAAGACATTAATTAGGTGATACGTATTTAGTACTAAATCGAAAAGTAGTGTAATAAAATATCTAGATGAACTTGTTTGTGCGGTTTCTAAATTAATATCTACCTACAAAAATGTCAACGATTGTAACGTTTTGTGAACAAACTCACTAAATCTGCATAAATTTAATATAAAAAACTATTTCGAACTGTTTTGCTTCTGTTTTGTTATAAATATATGTTTCAATATGTCTCTTTATCAAGATATTTTAATGCTGTCTCTTGTTATTCTTTCTACTTCTTGTAAATAACTGTTATGGGCTTTGTCTATCTATAAGTGCTTCTTAAATAATTTTTACGCGGTAATTTATGTGACGTTTCGATAGAGTTGCAGCGATCATGGTCACGGGGTTTGTTCAGAACGTACACCTCCTCCAGCCTCTTCCACTCCCGAAGCTCTAGAACCGTTGCCACCCCATCACGGTGTGCGTGTCTTTTGACATCGTCCTTTCATCATTGCTGATCTACCGCGCAGCCTAGTATGACCTCTTAATCCATTCGTTGTTTGTTTCTCTTTAACGTTTTGTGTATTGTACAAAATAAAATATTTATCATTCTACCTATCTCGAAGCCTTCACTCTAGCAACCTTTCGTTGCTAATTCGTGCACTGTGTCCCGCCCATCTCCACTTACTAGTACTTACTCAGTAGTCATCTTAACTACATCCCTTACCTTGGTTTACTTACATTCAACATTAAAACAATGATCGTCCTGTTTAATCCTGCTCTGGGTAGGCGCTAGGCGGAGACCTTTAGACATTGAATCAGACGCGTACGGTGAGCATCATAGTTTTTTCAAAATTCTCATATTTCTAATGGGTTGTAATAACGATGAAATCCAGCTACATATTTAGTTTTATGGCTATCGAAATGCTGTTTGTAGTTTTATAGAAGCTGTTGAGTTTACTGCCGTATGTTTGTAGACGTGATTCATTTCATTGGACGTGATACTTCCTCACTGTTTCTATGTCAAACATGATTTGAATTTCACACGGTTGTTTCACTGAAGTTATATATAGTGGAACGGGATATTTAGTTAATTGTTAACTCTAAGTTGTGTTTGTTACTTGTAGGTAGATATGGTACAATGTCATGCTTCGTTGGTAGCATATACCTATGCACGAGCTGTCAACTTGTCATGTGATATCGCAAGTTATTGTTTTGCCAATAAATCTAAATCAGCTCTAAATAAGTGCTTTACATTTAAATAATGAATCGTCTCTTAGTTTCAGCCAAAGTTCCTTGCCGCTAAAACTATCAATTTATGCATTCGTTAAAAATAAGGGAGATTTTGGTCTTATAGTAGATGTTTGGGTTTCATCTTTTTCATTATTTAAGTTACTTCTTTGAGTTGGATCTAATAACGAGCCATTTATATAGTTTGCCGGTTTAACAATCCGCATGTGGCAATATAGCACTGCGTTATTTTTTTGATAACTATTCCTATCGTCCGACCAACCAAAACAATCGTTCGATCAGAACTCACCAGTCCGCGCTCCATAGACCTCAACTCAAGACGGTCAGGAAGGTTTACAATCGCCCATCAATTAGGTTCGTCCATAGTTTTATGTTTGTAACGGTAACAACCCTTACCACGAGTTAAGTATTATACGATGGGACCAAACGTCGTAACTACTCGTAACGTATTGCAGTATTTCTCCTAAAACTTAATATTTATTTATTGATAAATAAACAGTATTCGGTTATGCAATAGTAAAAGAAAACATGTGTGCCTAATTAGAAAAATTAAGCCCTAAAACATATTGAATTTAGCGGCCATTACTTCGACATCTCCTTGAGGACGTTGTAAGTTTATATGGGTTTATTAAATTGATATTTTTAAGCATTACCTTAAATAAAACATTATTTATCTTTTATATATCTTTTCATTACTCATACTCCGAAAGTAGGTCTAAAGATGCCTGAAGAGCGTGTAGAAAGAAAAACTTTCAGCCCTAGGGAAAATCGCTTTCACTGACAGCTGTCATGTCAAATTATGGCTTCGCGCGGCTTGTGCAATGTGCTTGTAGCCAGTATCAGTAACATTACGCATTAGGAACTTCAAAAACCTAACTTCCTTGCTTTAGGTAACACCAAAAAATAATAATTATGGCTTCACACGGCTCATGCATCCTGCGAGAGGTAGTATGGAGTCTCTCATTCATTCTCGTTACTATGAGGAATTTTATGTATTATTCGTAATGAAAAGCACAGTGTTTACCTCGGGTAAAAGACTCATTAAGTCCCTCGAACCATTAGCGCCCTCGCTACGCTCGGGCGCCAAACTCCGTCTCGGGACTCAATGAGTGACTTTCACACCTAGGGTAACAATGTACTATTGTATATCTGTAGCGTCATTTGATCATATTTTAGCACATTCTAGTTATATGTATCCCTATTAGTTTCCCCTCAACGTGACGTTGCTCGGAACGTAACGGTAACGACTCGTGGTAGCACCTCTGAGAAACTGGAACCGTGAACATATGAGATTATATCAGATACTTAAACAGTCGTAAATACCTTGAAACATCTTCAAATGACGACAAAACTTTAATTCATATCGTCATTTAAGATGGTTTTACTATTATTTTATTGTTATATCACAAAACTGTCTACACCCCGCGGTTTTACCGACGTATTTCCGGCCTAGCCTTCTCAAATGCCCGATCTCTACAATCCAAAATTCATCAAAAAAGATTCAGCGGTTTAGATGTAAAACTGTAAAAACACTGTTTCCGATCCTATTTTTCCTCTGAAAGCTAACCTGAAAATCTCCTCGTCGAAGATAACAAAAAGTAGACCAATAAATAACTTCAAACTTCTCAATAACGACTCCGGAAGACCACCTTTATTTCCCTCGCGATAACACGAGGTGGTAGCTTCTATACTATATTCGAAAACCGAAGAGAAATAAGGTTATCGACCTAAACACCTGAGTAATTAGGGAGCAAAATGAGGAAATTAGATCGTTGACCTTCGTTGTTTTTTTTTGACGTGATAACGTCTTATAAATTAATGAACATCAGCAGCAATCACCGTTATTGACAAGGTAACCATAGCGACATGAATCACGTTCCGGTAACGTGAGTTATTGACAAGGTAACCAAAGCATGAATGTTTTCTTATGACTTTACCACGTAAAATTTTCGTCCGTAAACCGACTTTAAAGAAAACTTGAGACAACCTTTTAATTTTAAGGTGCAATATGGTTTATTTACTAGTAATCTTTCGTCTGCAAATGTAAGCTCCACCACTAAAAAACTAATGCTTTTAGGTGGTTTGTTCGCTATAATCTCACTTATTCGTATAAAATAAGAATAAATAAATTACGTCATATCTCATCATATTGACAATTGATACAAATACAAATGTAAAGGTAGGACAGCTTAACTACGAAAAGGTTGTACGCGTTACGACAACAATGCAATTCTCGGTGTACCTAGCACATAATATGAAAACTCGCTCTGGTTTTGGAACAGATTATACTCACGTAAGCGATTGTCCTCAACTTTTAAAAATCGAATTGCATCTTAATCCGATCTCCCTTCGGAATACCTCGGGATACTTAGACCAAAGTGAAATCCAGTGGGGCTTTGTACGAAACCAAATTCGGTAAATTTTTCCTCGATAGTAATTGGCTACCTTCGTGACTACTTAATCGCAATGTTTCCTGACCCGTGCATATATGCCCCGTAATGCTATTCCCGTGGGAATATTAGGATAATTTTCATATATTATTCCAGGTTTTCAGCTATCTATAAGTACAATAAGTTTTATCGCAAAGGGTTCAACACAAAAACTTTCCTATTAATCATTTCATTTAATAGGAAGAAATACTTTTCTGGTAAACAAAAAAATTGCCTTTTTCTTATTTTATCTTGCTTGTCTGTGTTTATTTACCCGCTGTTCAAAGTTACCCAACTGTATCGAACTATGTCATTGATCCAGCCTCCGTGCTCCGTGCTCCGTGCCATCCGTGCTTCGCGTTGTCATTCACATCACGATGACGTCATCTGGCTACGAGGACCCATTGTTTTATCATATCGACGGATTTAACGCACCGATATTACAACTAAACCTTAGCTATTAGATAATAGGGGTTAAAATTGCTTGTACATTTTAAATGTTAAAATTGGTTTTCGTGCCACGTATTTTTGTAAACGGTTTTCTTGTTGTGGAAAATATGGGAGATGATAGGTTTCTGGTATGTGTAGGGCGTAGGTACATGACTCGCATGATTTCATTATTTTACTGTGTTTTTACATAATATGTTAAAGTTGTAGGGAAGAAATAACTACAGAGTGACCCATGGACTCGTCCTAATGGTCCGGCCAATGGGACGAATTCGTGAAATCAATAAATAAAATATTTTCCATTCTATGAACTCGGAAATATAAAAACAAATAAGTACCGTAGCCATAAACAGACATATCTTCGATACTTACTGTGTTTCTGTAGATACTACACTTCATGTCGTGTCGTTCCCGGGCTGCGACTATTGGATGACTAACTAAGGCTGTGAACGCTGTCGTTAATATTAAATGATGTCTGTTTGTTACTTTAGCAATTAAAAACGAACGCCTGTAAAACCGCTCGGCGCAGGCAATGATTAGTACATATTTTACTATACCGTAGAGCTTCATTTTTTCAATACCTACCTATAAGTGGACAATGTAGACGTTTAACAAAGTACAAAAACGTTTGTAAAGCAACAATGTCGGCAGTAATTTGCAACTGTCCCGCATATCCGGCGGCTGTGCCAGCCGGTCGCGGCGCGCTCGTAGCTCCGCTAGCGATGGGGCGACCGGAACCAATACAAGGAATACCAACAACCGATAGAGGAATGCAGGCGATCCGTCTTGCGTTGACAGGACACCAGCTAGCGCCATACATCACGCCGTCCGCCGCGCCGGCTGCACACTCGTCGCGGACACGGTCGATACTGTGGCCCGTACTAGGTGACGCCCGATTGACAAGCCTTTAATTATGTGTTGCATAGAAAAATTGTAAGAGAAGAATAAATTGCTAAAAAATATGTTATAATTTGTAACGAATGTAAAGAAAGAGAATTTAGTTAATTTAACCTCCTTAACCTTATGTAAAGTCGGAGCGTGAGAAGAGGCTGCTGCACCCTTTATACACTTGATTTTGTTTTGCATGATGTTATCTTTGCCCTCCATTTCTTTCAAAATTAACATTTACACTAATAAAAGTCACAATGTTAGGTCCTAAAGTACTCAATATAATTAATTCCAACGGTAAAATTTTAATCTTGTTTTTTAACCTCATACAAAAAATATGGGACGAGTTCAAGGATGGGAAATATTTAATTTTTGATTCATCCATCAAATGCGTTCCATTTGTGCAATAAATATATGGGACGAGTCCAAGGGTAATCGTGTAACATTACCGAAATACATGATAAAACTGGCTCGCGCTTCATCGTCTACAGATGTTCCGTGTTGTCATAGAAACGGAACACGAGTTCCGAATTCAAAGTTTTGAATCTGGAACGTGCTCTCATACTTCGTTGAGAGTACGAGGGTAGGTAGGTACCGTACAATATCATGTTTTGATACTTTATTACTAGGAGATGGATTCTCAACCGGTCACACTAACCAAACGAGTAACACTGTGACTCGTTGGGGTATTTCATTCCCATATAGTTACACTGAAGAATTCCCAACGAGTGACATCCAGTGTAACATTGTGACCAACCAGTAACAGTATGACCCAACAGGGTGTGACCGATTGGACAATGGACACACTCCACCATTTAGGACTTCTTCCGACTGCCTTCCTTCTCAACCATAATAATAATCACTAAGCCCGCAGGGCACCTTGAGGCGAGGTGACGGGGAGTAACGACCCCGCGGTCCCGAGTTCTCCAGGGGGAAGTCACCGTTCCTCACCTCCGGCTTGCCTTAGTTGGTTGGTCGGAGTGAAACCTGACGAGGAAGCGGTCCCCCGCCTCTGGCTTGCCTTCACCGGCCGTCCAGAGTGGAGCCACTATAGCAGAAATGCTCGAAGGATGGATGCTGAACGTCAGTGATGAGTTGGCCCGCTCGCTCGAACTACCAGCGATGACTTAAAATCCAGTGAGGCCTCTCCATCCTTCAGCCACTCACGTTCCTGTTGCCCCCTTGCTGTAATTTACTCGGCTAATTAGGGTGGCCCAGTCTGAGAGTTGGCGAGTCTCCGCCTGCCATTTTTACGTGTTTATTGAACATTGTTACGGCAGGTGCCATAGTATCCATAGTTCTCCAGTATCTAGTCCACTACCATCCCATCACAATAGCTCCAGTAGTTTTGTCCTGTAGATTATCAATAGTTTTCATCCAAACCGGAGGTTGTCCTTGGTTGCAATTTATAGTGTAGACAGGGATAATCGCCGGTTTAGAATCCACCCCATTGTTTGCTATTAAACTTGTTATTGTAAAGGGCCTCTACGTGTTGGCTTCGGCTCCACGCACGCCTTCCAAAGGTCCGGGGCTCCATAGCCCCGTGATACAGGACGTATCACTAAAAGTATTAAATGTATAAAATTGTAGTACACTGTGAGAAGCGGGTAGGAACAAGTCACGTCTGGATTCAATATGGTGGCGGCATGTGTCCTCCTCAGTTCCGACGACAGATGGCGCCTCTGTGCATCTCTCTACCTTGCATACCGATCACGTCACTTATACTACGAACTGCTACCACCACTACTACTACTACTTATGTAGGTACTACCTAGTGTGTCAAACTACTAACTTTCAAACACCTAAAAAACAAAAAAAAATGAAAACTGAGAAAATTCGTAAATCGCACAATACCAAAGAAATGCAGAAATCCATGATCTAGGTGCGCTAGCCGATAATTTACAGTTGTCTGGGTTAAGCAACGTATAGCGTGGCCAATACTTCGACGGGTAAACGATTGGACAGTGTGGTTCAACAAGAGGTGTCAAAAATTACATAAGTACCTATCTTACTTTTGAGAAATTATTCTAAGCTGTTAATAATGATACAAAGTCAGACTCGGAGTCTGACTTTGTTTCCTGTAATACGTCTACGGATGACGGAGTAATTGGTCCTGGTCTTGCTATGTTACAGTCCTGTGGGACGAACTGTACGTGAGCGAGGTGAAGAAGACTTTAATGGTAGGTAGGTATTTATTATAAGAGACGATCGAGTCAGGTAATCCGGTCCATTACAAGGCAATCAATGCAAAGTGAGCAATCTCGGGGCGTATGCGAGGGGGGGGGTCTACGACATTCGCATGCAGATTAGTCTATATCGCTCGCTGTGAACGGGGCTTTATTTACATCTAGAGAGCTACGTACACTTATATACATACGGGAATATATTCGGATAATACTGTATGGGAGACCATGAGCCCGATTGGACAAACTTGGTAGGGCCACAAACCATGCCATGCATCGTTGATACATACAAGGTTATGTTTTTGACAATTAATGAACATTTCTGTGATTTTTCATAAAGTTAAAAGTCATTTTGTGCGGCTAATTATGCAGGATTGTTAAAATGTTTTTTTTTGCGAGTTCCCATAACCATCAAAAGTAAATTTAGTTATATATGTAATAACATAATTGAAGACCTACAAGTTTCACGCTAAATTAAAAAAATGTATATTTAATATATTTTAAATAATTATCAGTATTCGACGGAAGCACTGTATAAAGAGAGCAAGGTATTGAGCGTTAGGCAACTTTTTATATTGAAACAAGCTACTAAGGTGCATAAAAGACTCTTGGGTACCGAAGAGCATAAACAAATGTTAGCTGTGCGTGCATATCGCATTGTATTACCTAGGACCAAAACCAAGTTTGCCAAACGTTTCAATCCTTACATTGAAATGAGAATATACAACATTGTAACAGAAAAGTGTGGCATTAAAAATCATAGTTTGACCGAAGCGAAAAGTAAAATAAAACGCTGGTTAGCTTCCCTTACATACGATGACACGGAATCGCTGCTAGTGTATATTGTGTAGCCTGCTAGTTATTAAAGTTATTATTTATTTATTTTATATTATTATGTGTTTAATTTATATAATGTATTTATATTTAGTTATTTATTTTTCAAATTTAAAAGCATTAATTTATATAAGTATATTATTTGTATTTATATTTTAATAGATTTAGGTTTATTGTTTCTTTATATTCTATTTCATATTGTAAAACAGTTAATCGAACGTCATTTATTTATTACTATTTTGTTAATTATTTTATTGGCACTTCACAATACAGACATTAGTCTAGTGTGAGGGCCGGAGATATTTTCACAAATTGTACTCGTATTGGTAAATAAATATATTTTCATTTTTTTTCATTTCATTTTCAATGTGTGTAGAATCAAAATATACCTACACCATTCAATACGTTACATAATAATATGACCTTTTAGTTATTTCAATAACAGCTAGTACCTAGGTACGAAGTCACAAAAATATCAACAAAACCGATTGTTTAGTTGGCTAGGCATGTAGACTGTATAAATAATAAGTATTGAATCCGACCCAAACATGGATACTTTTTATTATTTCTATACTAACATAATGTCAGGATTTACTTCTGTACAAAATATACCTACCTAACCTACGTAATGTAAACCTGTCATAATGTGAGCTTGATCACAGAAAAACAACCTTCACGAATTTCTTGTGTAGGTATGCTTCTCATTGGAAGAAAAATATTATTGTACTCAGAATAATAGTCTGATTTATTTAAGTAAGAAATCGAACGTATGTTTGTCAGGCGTGTTCGCAAGTAATTCGTGCCCGTATGTCATCACCGGTATATCACGTTGAGAAGGGCTAAGGGCGTCTCCACGCGATAATCCCGGCCGAGATTTGTGCCTTATTGTTCAGCTTTCTTACAGATATTGTCACTATTTTAATACAAAGATTTAACACCTTCCCACTGGATGAGGCTATTCAGTTCACAGATCTTTGGTGTCAGTCTATGCGTATCTATATTAGTACTCTGTGGCTGGGCATTATTCCATTATCAATTGTAACACAA